>DWCF01004371.1:0-16679 GCA_018230265.1 Delias oraia
AATTTCATCATCATCAATAAATTTCATCATCAAAGTTCAGTTCGTGATCATTTTTTGGCAGTGATTTTTGGATTTTCGCATTAAATCTTTAGACATTTATAAATCTGATTAGATCTGATCTGATGATGTGAAGTAGAATTTCATCATCATCATCACCTTCATCATCATGGCGATGAAAGTTCATCATCATCATTAAATTTCATCATCATCAATAAATTACATCATCAAAGTTCAGTTCGGGATCATTTTTTGGCAGTGATTTTTGGAATTCCTCCTTAAATCTTTAGACATTTATAAATCTGATTGGATCTGATCTGAAGATCTGAATAAGACTTTTATCATCATCATCACCTTTATCATCATGATGATGAAACTTCATCAGCATCATGATATTTCATCATCGAAGTTCAGTTCATGATCATTTTTTGGCAGTGATTTTTGGAATTTCTCATTAAATTTTTAGACATGTATAAATCTGGTTTGTCTTTTATGGCTGTGCTAATTCGAGCCAAAATAATGCTATTCTGATGGGTTTTTCTAAGATCTGAAGTAGTCTAATAGGTGCAAGACTTGCAGGACTCTTTCTGCAAGAGCAAGAGCAATTCCAGGTGTATTGGCGCAAGAACAAGACTGGACAAGTTTTGCATGTGGTCAACACCACTCAGTTACGCGGCTCGAAAAGACACTCACCCAGTAAAACATGGCTGACGTCCAGATAGGGCTCCCAGACGGCGAAGCCCCGCCCTAGCAGGTCGATGGCGGCTCTTCGCAGCGGCGTATGAGATGGAAGGCGGGGGCTTCCAGGTGCCAGCAGGAGATGGGTCAGCGCGAGAGCCGTCAGACGGGCCAGGTTGTTGGAGGCACTGAGCGTGAATCCTGAAAGTGGACTTCAATTATTACCGTGGAACTTCAAATGAAATGAAATATTTTCATTTCACAGCTCGCTCAGCGTGGCAGCTCACAGTGCGTCAGCATGGCTCTCCGACGGATAACGGACAAAGAACATATACCTTCCACAATGGAGCTCTTTCTGCTGTCGGCATCCTTCCGTTTCTTATTGCCCGCTCCTGAGAATATATAAATTAAAATGAGTTTTTATGGCATAGCGGACAACAGAGCAGTCTCCTATATGGTAAGAGAACAACGCCCATCACCAACAGCGTCACAGCTCGAGCTGTGTAGTATACACAGCTCAAGCTACACACTGAGCAAGAGCCACAACAAAATGGTTCTGTCAGTATGTTATCATACAACGAGCGGCTCAATTGACGCGTCAGCATGGCTCTGTCAGGTGCGACGTTATTAAGACACTTCCCCAAATTATAATTCAAAATTGTCCGGTTCGTGATTCGAACCCGATACCTCTCGCTTCATTGTAGACTCCTTCTCCCTCTTTCTCCCTCCACAACAACACGCGATCAATGGACAACTACATTGCGAGCATAGCAGACCTTCGCTGGTAATATCCTGTCCGAATTCAGCGCCAATCACTCCAAGAAGAACGACGGCCGTGGTCTGCTTTCGCTTCAGCTCGGCGATGGAAGAAGGCTTCCGAACTATCTCTTCCTCCTCCTCTTCGAACTCTTCCTCCGGCTGGAAGATACAGTGGAACCTCGATGACTTGAATGTCATGGTAGCAACCTAGCTTAATGCTTTTAAATGTGTACCATGAAGCGAGAGGTATCCGGATCGAACCCCGGTCCGAATGATTATAATATAATTTATTCGCACTCTGGGAGGGCTTGCCAGTTGCCGGGCTTGAGTGGTCCGCGAACGCGATGTCACTTCGAACGAGCCTGCCCAAATAATTCATCAGCACGGCTCTCCCACGGGTGCGACAGTATTAAGACACTTGCCCGGCCACTGTCACTTCCAAAGACCGAATTATCCGGACCGGGTTTCGATCCCGAGAGCTCCCGCTTCACGGTACACTCAATAAACCACTTAGCTATCAGAGTCCAAAAGTCGAAACTTACGTCTTTAGTGATCTTTTCGACCGGTTCCTTCTGCGTGGCCTGTGGGTTTATACTCTCCGAGTGAGTGTACAGCGGGAGGTACTGCGCCCAGCTGTCCACCAATGCCTTGCGACCCTTGGGTCCCAGTCTGCAAGATTACAAAACATAATAAAACAGCACATTTTCAAAATCCTTATATTTATTTTTTGTACAGCGCACAACGGAGGGTGGGTCTTCTATATGGTAAGAGAACAACGCCGCCCATCACCGGTTTTCACCCATTGGAGAGCCACGCTGAAGCATACGCTCACACACTAAACGGAAATGGCACTTGTGCTGTGTTTCGCTAAATGAGTGAGGTTATCGGAGGATTTAAAAATGCCTCTTAACCGGTGTAAAAAGCCGTCAACATATCCAATACGCGGACGTGGCGCGGTTGTCCATGGGCGGGATGTTCTCTTACCATATACGAGACCCATGTACTCCGTTATCCGCTATACCATAAAAATGAATCATGGCTCTCTCACGTACGAGAAAGTGTTAACACTCGACCATTATCAAGCCATTGAAAAGACCAAATATATATTTTTTTTTAATATTCAGACCGGGGAATCAAACAGGATACCTCTCGCTACATTGATACCTGGCGAGTTCTGCTAGAAGCAGCGCCTGGGCGGCGTCTCGAACCTCGAGGCAATGATGCTGCCATCTGCGAGCTAACATCTCAACTTGAGGGCGTTTGAAGCTCTTCGCACCTGAAACAAAGCAATTATAAGGGCCAGCAACGCACCCGCGGCCGTGCAAGGCCATAGGTGTACCATAGCCATCACTCACTCTGGTTAACCGTACAGCAAAACAAATACTATATAATATATTACGCAAAACTCTACTTGACGACTAACTGTTTTGAATTTAGATTTTTTTCCACATATTTCACACGCATGGACGCCCATGGGCGGAGGACCGCTTGTCTCAAGCGAGTCTCCTGTTCGTTTTGCCAACTTCCATAAAAAACTTCTCAGAGGCGCCTTGTACGAGTTTCGTAAACTATAAGTGGTTTGGTTTCCCAATTGCAATTATGATTAAAAATTACAAAAAAATCGAATAAAAAATTTAAAAAAAAAGGAAAATATAAACAATAATAAAAACCACAAAAGGGAAAATAAAAAAAGGAAAAAGAGAAAGAGATGCGGTGTCGTGGGACACCGGGTAGGAACGGAAGTCCTTCGGCCAAAGAAGAATCGACGAATCCTTCCTCAATTTGATGTAGCGTTCCAGGATTTTTCCCAAAAATTTTCGGATTAGTTTCTATTTAAGTACAGGTAAGTATTTTAGGAATAACAGTATTTTGGGCAAAAATTATGTAAAACAGAAAAAAAATTCAATTAAAATTATCAATTAAAATAAAATGTCTCTCTATCTTTTATCTATCTCTATCTTGTTTAAGGAAAAGGACATTCAATTACGATGGGCAGCGTTCGGAAAACTCAAGTGCATCTTCTCTAAAATACCCCAGTGCCTGAAGACGAAAGACAACCAGTGCCTGTTGCCAGTGTTGACATACGGATCTGAAACGTGGTCGCTTACGATGGGCTTGATGGAGAAGGTCAGAGTCACTTAGCGAGCTATGGAGAGGGCAATGCTTGGAACCTCGCTGCGAGATACAAACAGAAAGTTTATCTGCAGCCGTGTTATCAAGCTGAAGTGGCCATGGGCCGGCTACATCACTCGACGAATTGAACCGATGGGGAAGGAAGGTTCTCGAATGGCGACCGCGTACCGGAAAGCGCAGAGTCCGTACCGCCACGCGGTGGAAGACGATCTCATGAAATTCGCGGGCAACCGCTGGATCCAGAACGCTCCAGATCGTAATAGGTGAGCATCTTTGGAGGCCTATGTCCAGCAGTGGACTTGATTCGCTGATGAACGAAAAGGATATACACTACTCGCTTGTGTATGTCTGTCACGCCTGCGCACGTCTCATTTGACGATCTTATTCCACGGACTTTTTTTACGGTTTTGCTGCCACATTTCCTTCAGTCTTCAGTTCACTCCAAGCCTGGACTGTTCCAATGAAAGAGAAGGAACGAATTTTCTCCCACTCAGCACTAACCAGCAGCGACGACTTTGTCCGGCAACAGAACACAGTGCAGCGTGGCCAGCAGCGACCAGCCCTGCTTGATGTGCGCCTGTTGGGCAGCTATCTGCTCCTCTCTCTCTTCATCACCACCCCATGAAGACGTGCGGGTTGTGGGCCTGTGAAAAAAGGTACGATACACTGAGCGACTGCATGTGTTCCCGGCTGTTGAGTAATGCAGAGCCGTGTTTTTTTATTCTATACCGCACAACGTAGCAGGTGGGTCTTCTATATGGTACAGCCGCTCATGGACAACCGCGCCATATCAGCGCTGTGTGTTGCTGGCTTTTTAACCCACTTAAGCGACTTAAGAGCATCCGATATCCTCACCCACTCTGCGAAACATTACAAGTACCGTTTCACCCTGATCATGTAGGCCCGTCATATCACGTAACTAGACTGCCAAATTAGTGCATCATCTGCATATGCTTCAGCATGCCACACCCACCGGTGCGACAGTATTAAGACACTCGCCCGGCCGCTGTCAAGAGAAAAATACCGCTAACCTATCTAGAGAAGCATTACCTGTGAAGCCTCCGAGCCACTTCCTGTTCCGGCACGAAACTGGCATTGCTCATGGACATGAGCGTATTGGCCAGAGCCACGATGGACAGCAAGTGGTTCGTGGTGAGGGTGGTGCTCAACTCCCAGTGCAGCTTTGACGTGAAGAGTCTGCAGGTATAAAAAATCATTTATTTATTACACGAGTGGGATCATATGACATACATTTCACCCGTGGGAGAGCCACCATTTGGGCCGGCTCGTTGCGTGATACCACGGTCTCACAGAATACTCAGCGTGAAATACTTGTACTGTGTTTTGACTGAGTGAGTGACGATATCGAAGGTTTTTAGACGCTTAAGCGGCGTAAAAACCAGCAACAGCATGCGCGGAGTGAGGCGCGGTTGTTCATGGGCGGTGTTCTCTTACCATATAAGAGGCCCACCTGCTCCGTTGTCCTCCACCCATTAAAAAAAATTAAGTCAGCACATTGGTTGTGTTGCCGGCTTTTTACGTCGCTTAAGTCGCATTAAGGGACTTCTATATTCTTTTTCACTCGGCGGAACAGTTTCAATTACCGTTTCGCGTTGCGTATTCTGTGAGCTCGTGGTATCAGACGAGACAGCTAAATTGGTGCATTTTACACGCGACACCTTCAAAAATACCGCTCAAGCGGCGTAAAAAGCCAGCAACACAGCACGCGCGGACTGTGGCGCGGTTGGTGATGGGCGGCGGTGCTCTCTTACCATATAGGAGACCCACCTCCTCCTTTGTCCGACTGTAAAAAATACGTTTTTTTTACAGTAGAAACACTCACTCGACAATTCATTCGCAAGGTTCTTTCTATTCGATCACTATTTTGAATTTCGAATTATTTTTTCTCACAATTATTTTTTTGTAGAGGTGCCCATGGGCGGCGGAACGCTCGCCCAAGGCGAGGTTCCCGCTTGTCTTTGTTCCTGTTTTCATAAAATAAAACCAACTGACCGAGTGAGTTTCTCCTGCGCGACCAGCTCTGGTGGGAGATTGGAGCTCAGCAGCATATGATCGCCTGGTATATGCGCGCAGGTGTCGACCCAGGTGTCTAGCCAGCTGGGCAGCTGGACGGCCATGTGGCCATGACGGGAGACCACGCCAAAGCATACCGGCACCTGGAAAATATATCATAATAGGCTGTAGAACCGATGTGTAATATTTTTTTGGTATGACGGGCAACGGAGCGTTGGATCTCATATATGGTAAGAGATTAGCGCCGCCCATGGACAATTGCGATACAAAATTTCAAATTAGTATAACCTTTTCAGGTATAGCGGACAACGGAGTGATGGGTCTCCTGTATGGTACGAGAACACAGCCCATGAACAACCGCGCCATAATCCAGGCATACTGTGTTGCCGGCTTTTTACGACGCTTAAGCGGCACATAAAAGGGCCTCGGATATCCTCACTCGATCAGCGAAACACAGTACAAGTACCATTTCACTCTGAGTATTCTGTGAACCCGTATCAATTCGGACGAGCCAGCCCAAATTCCATATAACCATTTATATGCCTCACCCACGGATGAACTATGGCAAATATTCACTTGGAAGTCCAAATGGGAAGCCTATGTTGTGAAATGATGATGATGGTCAGAGATGACGCCGCGGCTCCCAGCTTAAACTGGTATATATAACAGAATTCGCTCACCATGGGTCTGAGGAGACCCAACTTGGACTCGCAGACGCGGTCCAAGTCCGGGTCCAATCCCCAGGCGTGCAGCAGCGACATCAGTATCTGCGCTATCTCCATGGTGTGAGGTGGCTCAGCCAGGGACATGTCACGCGGGCGTTGCCGCTTCTTCTGGTCGTTCTGGTCATCTGCAACAAGTGTCCCGGGTTGAAACTTTTTACATTGGCAATCAGTCATGGCTTTTTTCAGGGGTTTTACATCTGTTTAAGAGAAACGGGATAGACCAAGTGACTAAAAGTTGCTGTAACACGCCACAAGATGGCGCTGAAAATAATAACAGCGAGACAATTTTTCATTTTTTTCTTTACTTACTAATACACGACTATCTACTAAAATTAATGATTATATATACAAAAATGATTCAATTAGTCTATATAAATGTTTGAATCATTAAATTCTGAGCTTCCATACGAAAGAAATCACTAATTTAAAAACGCTCTGCCATAATTTGTAAGTTTTATCCCTTATACAAGAAAAAATATCGCAATCTATCTGTCTCTTTCTCAATAACGTGCATTAAATCATGCTAGAATGAGACACAAGATACCAAATGAGTAAAAGTTGAGCTAACACGCCGTAAGAAAGCGTTGAAAACAGTTTAGTAATGATATATTATTTTTCGTCAATTTTTGCTCTGTTTACTAATACACAACTTTTTCACACAATGTATAATTATTCATATCAAAATAAATTAATTTATTCTGAGCTACAATACGAAATAAATCGCGAATTTAAAAACAATGCCATAATTTGTAACATCCATTATAAATGAAAAAATATCGCAATCATCTTGTCTCTTTCTTGATAACGCGCATTAATGCATGCTAGAACGAGACAGAAGATAGACCAAGTATGTAAAAGTTGAGCTAACAGGCTACAAGATGGCGCTGAAAACAATTCAGTAACGATGAATATTATTTTTCATCAATTTTTGCTCTATTTACTAATCACACAACACACAACTCACTCACAAAAATAAATGAATTTATATAAAAATTAATAAAATATCAAAAACTGATACAATAGTTGTATTATATCCAATTATACTACCGAGAAAATTCACAAACATTCCGTCCCACTCACACAAAAGTGCAATCGTTCTTGCTAGAACGAGACAAAAGATCAAAGAGATTATAAATTGCGACGACGCCACAAAATGGCGCTGAAAACAGTTTAGGTGTAATGACGCGATAATTTTTCGTCTCTATTGCTCTACTTAGACCATTACGCAACTCTCTCACACATTGTATAATTATTACAATTATACAAATAATTATTGTTAAGAGTTTAGGCAACACGCTCTCACAGTAACATGTTTGCAAAGATTAGATTGAAGATTGAATTAAATCCGATTATAATTATTATTTATAATATAGCGAACCACGGAGCTGGTGCGTCTCCTGTGTGGTAAGAGAACACCGCCCATCAACAACCGCGCCACTCCACGCATGCTGCGTTGCTGTCAAAAGACACAGCTTAAGCTGTGTATCGTTGCCGCACAGAATACACAGCGTGAAACGGTACTTGTACGGTGTTTCGTAGTGATTGAGGATATCGGAGACGCGTAAAAGTGCCGCTTAAGCGACGTTTGTCCATGGGCGGCGGTGTTCTCTTACCACATAGGTGACTCACGTGCTCCGTTTTTCGCTATACTATAAAAAATACAGGAAATATTTTTTAAAAATACATTTTTTTATGTCTGTCTAAAGTCTCAATACTTCCTATTCATACAGTTATATATATGCGGAAGTATGTGGGCCGATACGCCATAACAGCTTAATGGATTTATTAAGATAATTTATAAATTTATACCCGTCAGAGAGCCATGCTGACGCATATGCGGACATGTGAAATGGTGGTTGGTTTTGAAACGGTGTATCTGCTGTGTTTCGCTGAGTGAATGAGGATACTCGGTCCGTGAAACTACACAGCTTAATGGTTTTAAAAGTGTGTCTTGAAGCGAGAGGGATCAGGTTCAAATCCCGGTCCGGACAATTATAAATTTTGATTTAATTTATAGTTTATTCGGTCTCTGGAGGAGATTGTCAGTGACCGGTAGTAGGTCTTGATACTCGCACCCGTGGGAGAGCTATGCGAACGCATATGCGGACGCACTGATTGGTACGGCTCGTACTAAGTGGTAGCACGGGCTCAGAATACTCGTGAAACGGTAGTTGTGCTGTTTCGCTGAGTGTGGACATCGGCGTAAAAAAGCCGGCAACACAAACAATGCGCGGAATTTCGCACAGTTGTCCATGGGCGTCGTTGTTCGCTTTCCGTTGTTCGGTATAGAGTAAAAATTAAAAAAAAAATATATTGATCGAAAGGCCTTGTATCCAGATCCATCGCAACTTAAGGTCAACAAAAAAAAGTAGCCTAATTGACTATAGACAAAGCAAATTGTGTATATAATGTGGAAACACGTCGTCCCCGCTGGGGTCACTTATATCATTGCAACGGCCGTGAATGGCGGAATGCTGGTGAAAGGTGACGGTCGAGTCACGAGCGGTAGCGGGGACGATTTTCTCATATAATCACTCTATAGAAGCGTTTTTGAGATACCGCTGAATTTTTTTTTTGGAAAGGCTTACAGCCATCACAGCTTCACATGGTCTTTTGGGCTGTGATTTTTAGCCGCGACTGGCGCAAGGGCGTCTCGTTCGAGACGCGAACCTCGGCTTGGGCCGTCACGAGGTGATAGGTCGCTAGTGCTAGGTCGGAAGTTCAACGGAGCGAGTCTGGCAACATAGCTAGGTTTTCGAATCCTTATCCGGCTGAGACGGTTATTATCGCGGCCACTACAGAACTCTGCCATGTGACCTTATGTTGTCTTCTCGAGAGGGCAGCTGATATCGGTAGGTTTTCTATTTGGTAAGAGAACAAAGCCACTCCCGGTCAACCGCGCCACACTCCACGCTCGCTGTGTTGCCGGCTTTTACGCCATTTGCGCGGTTTAACTTCAGGACCGCGTTTCATTCACTCAGCGAAACACACTAAATATTATCATGGTATCACGTAGAGCGAGGCCGGTTAGTGACAGCATATGCTAAAGCATTGCACTTTTTATAAAACGTGTGATATACATAATTTAGTATAATCGATACACCCGCCCATGGGCATATTTTCATTCACGAGTGATCCGAAATTTTTTAAAGACGTGTGTGTTCTCCCCCTAGGTTTTCGTAATAAAATCGCTACCGCCTATGAATTAGACGCCGCCAGCGGGCAAGTGAATGGCGCAAGGCGTGACGCACAGATTGTATCTACATTAATTCTTATCTATACATATAATAGACAATAAATGTTGCTTTTGTTTGAATAAAATTATTCTTTTTTTAAATTCAAGCATTGGCCATAGAGGATCGATGGATAGACTTGATGGAGATGATTCATCGCTTAACCTTGCTTAGCCATGAAGCGAGTGGTATCCGGTTCGAATCCCGGCCCGAACAATTATAAGTTATTCGGTCTTTATGGGCTCGACAGTGGCCGGGCGAGTGTCTAAATACTGTCACCCCCGTGGGAGAGCCATGCTGACGGACAAATTGCGCCGTCTCGTCGGAAGTGATACCACGGGCTCACAGAATACTCAGCGTGAAACGGTACTTGTATTGTGTTTCGCAGAGTGAGTGAGGATATCGGCCCTTAAAAATGCCGCTTAAGCGGCGTAAAAAGCCGGCAACACAACTGGTTCTGTCAGCCCGATACAACACCGGACAAACTGGCTCAGATAGAACATAGCATGGCTCTCTCACGGGTGAGACAACGTTGAGACACTCGCCCAGGTTATTGTTAAGCTCATACAAACTGTTTCGCACTAGTTCTGTGAGCCTGGTACCACAGTGCATAAACTGGACCAGTTAGAACATCAGCATGGCTCTCCCATGGTCACCCGTGTGAGTGTGAGTCACCCGGCGGGACACGCAAATTCTGTCAGCCTTGTAGGTATCACTCTGAACGAGCCAGCCAATAAGAGCGTCAGAATGGCTCTGCCACGGGCAAGACAGCGTTGCCGGCCACTGTCAAGCCCTTATCAAGTTTTTTACTCTTCTATGAGCCTAGTATCGCTCTGAACGAGCCGTTAAGTGCGTCAGAATGTCTCTCTCACGGGTGAGACAGCGTTGTGACGTCACGGCCCAACCGCGAGGCGCTCCAAGGTGACACACCGACGGATATCCGTCGGTTGCATATTGGAATGCTGATTCAGTTCCGTTGTCCTTCTTAATACGCGGATACAGTACGTACATACATTCACAATATACCGTAACTATATCCGGTACACTTACGACACGCGGACCTTGGAAAAGCCTATACCCAAAGGGCCGACAACGCAACCGCGACCCAACTAGAGCCGAAAGAGTCCTTGAACGGCGACTTTTTCATGTATACGGAGACAAACTAGCAGAAGTCTCATCTAGGGTAACGTCCTCTGCCATTGCTGAGCCGCGGCTGCGTTGCCGGCCTTTTACAGAAGTTCCACGCGTAGTATCGGTTCGGAAATATCACAACTGATCTCACAAAGTGATGGTGCTAAGAATACTTTATAAACAGACGTAATAATAATACTGCTAAACTAATGTGGGAGGAATGTCTTCCGCCCATGGGCGCGCAACCGCGCACCAACGTTTCTGTATATGAAACTTGTTTTTTTTAACGTATAGAGGACAACGGACTCGTGTATGGTAAGAGAACACCGTCCATCACCAAGCGCGCCACACTCCGCGCATGCTGTGTCCATGCTGGCTATTTACGCCGCTCGAGCGGCACTTTTAAGCGCCTCCGATGTCCTCACACACCCAGCGAAACACAGCGGAGACACAGCTTCAAGTAGGTACAACAATAATGGTGGCAGGAGGCGCACCCAGGACAAGCGGACCGCCGCCCATGGACACCAGCAGCCCTTGCGGAGCTGCGAGTGCGTCGCCAGCCTTTTTCACCTTCAATTACCAATGTTTGTTAGTGAGCTATTAAAAATCTTTCACGGACAGTTAAAGTTAACCTTTCGGCAACTTAACCGTGATAATTGAACCGCACATTTAACTGAGTGTTAATTAACGTATATTTTGTAGGAAAAACTCGTGGGAGCGCCATGCGCCCGCATATGCGGACGCATATGCGGGCGCACTGATTGGGCAGGCTCGTTTCGTGACAGCACGGCCTCACAGAATACTCAGCGTGAAACGGTATTTGTATTTTTATTACAGTGTTTCGCTGAGTTAGTGAGTATATTGGAGGTATTTAAAAATGGCGCTCGAGCGGCGTAAAAAGCCGGCAACACAACCAAAGCGCGGTTGTCCGCTATAACAGAGAAATTCACTCTAAAGAGGTCATATATAGATTGTCCTATCACGACGTTCCCACGGCACTCCAGCGCACCTCCTTACGTCACATATATTGCAGGGTTCGATTCTCACGGAATGACATAAAAGATGTCATTATATACCCACAATGAGAGCCGCGTGGCTCAATGGTTTTAGAAGTGTAGCATGAGACGAGAGGTGTCGGGTTCGAATCTCGGTCCGAATATTATAATTTATTCAGTCGTAAAAGGGCTTGACAGTGAACGGGCGAGTGTCTTAATACTGTCGCACCCGACAGAGCCATGCTGAAGCATATGCGGACACACCAATTGGGCCGTAGTGATAGCACAAGCTCACATAACCAGCCTGAAACGGTACTTGTACTGTGTTTCGCTGAGTGAGTGAGGATATCGGAGGCCTGTAAGAACACAGCTCAAGCTGCGTTAAAAGCGTAAAAAGTGGCGCGATTGGTGACGGGCGGTACTCTCTTACCATATAGAGACCTATATGCTCCGATGGCCGCTATATAAAAAAACGATGCGTCCGCATATGCGCGGCTCTGTCGCGGACAGTTATGTAACTCGTTCGAACACTCGTGGATTTGGTGGCGTGAGAATCGATTTCATATAAGATAGCTGATATCTGTCGCCGGTGTAGTATGTCCTGGCTGATATTACACCCAGGGAAAGTTATTGGCACACATTTCGAGAGGTACCGGGTTCGACAGCCGGAAAAGAGTTCTTTCGGTGACCAGCGGCTGGGCAAATGGCTCAACTCAATCGTGGATGAGCCATGTTGACGCACTTATACCGGCTCACTGGACCGCAGCCGGCAACGAACCCGCGGCTCTGCAACGACTGGTGGTGGTGAATGGTATAAAAACAGTATGATATCAGTTATATGGTATAGCATACATCGGAGCAGTATCTCTTATATGGTAAGAGATCACCACCAATGAACGATCGCGCCGCTGTACCGTTCGTTACACGCTGAGTATTCTATGAGCCCGTGGTATCACGAAGCGAGCCGGCCCAATTTGTGCGTCCACATATTTAGCACGGCTCTCCCACGGATGCGACAGTATTAATCACTCTCCCTTCCTTCCAGTGAACGAATAGTCCGGACCGGGCTTCAAACCCGATACCCCTCGCTTCATGGTACACTTTTAAAACCATTGAGCCACGGGGATCTCAATATATCTCATATTTGCCTGGTACTTGCTGGCAACAAGTACCAGGAATGTATGAAATGCGAAGCGAGAAACCCGCCGTACTGGTGATTCATTGTGTTAGGTACTAGGCTATTATGAAATATATAGAGCTCTTACGTAAAGTCTGGACTACTTTTAACCAACCTTCAACATAAAGGAGGTTATTTTTAAGGCACAGCGGATATATTAAGAGAACACCGCCCATGGACAACCGCGTGACAGTCGGCGGCTGCTGTGTTGCTGGCTTTTTACGCCGCTCAATCGGTTTAGTTTCCGTATATCACTCAGCGAATCACAGTAAGTGGTCACGCCGTGTATTCTGTGAGCCCGTGGTATCAATCCGGCCCAATCCAAGGACGGCAACGCATTGGGACAGCTTTCCCTAGGTGAGACACAAGTGATTCAGCTTGGCTTATGCATGCTGCCGGGCATACAGCCATCACAGTATCACGCGGTCTTTTGGGGCGAGCATTGATTTTTAACTACCAAAACAGACAGGAGACGCCCTCATGCGACCGCCACTGTCACGCCCTTACAAATAATCTTTTTCACTCGGACCGGTATACGAACCCTCCACCTCTCGCTACGCGCTAGACATTACCACTGAGCCACAGGTCTCTCACGTTCAAACATAGAAGCTCAAAGTTGCTCTAGTCTTACGTCCGCAGTTACTATAATGCCATAGCGAAACAATGACCTTCAATTACACGATGTAGGTCAAATTTGTACTTACGAATTTGGAACTTAGCTGTAAGGGAATAAGACTCAAATTCCCATGTCTACTTATATGACCTGTGTGGGAACAAAATTCTTATAAAGAATAATTTCTTCGGCCATATGACCGACTATAAGAAGGAGATGTTCGCGTGTGAATTCGCACCCGCGCAATGACTAGAGGTGTCCATGGGCGGAGTACTGGTTCCATACAGAAAGGTGATTTTACAGGTGTCTCGAACACGCGAATGCCCTTCCAGCTTCTGAGGTCATTGTTGCGTAATTTAACACGTCGGGTTATATTATGCATTTTTTTTAAATATAAATCGCGGGAGAGTCATGCTGTAGCATATGCGGATGCACTAATTGGCCCGGCTCGTCCAGTGATATCGGGTTACAGAATACTCAGCGTGAACGGTGTTTCTCTGGGTGAGTGAGGATATCGGAGACTCTAAATGCAGCTTATGCGGCGTAAGATTCAGTATTGTTGAAAGAAATGCAAATTTCTCAGTACGTGAAGAAAAGCAGGTCACGCCTTCTTTGTTCGTAAAATTGTAGGTGATTTACCGAGTCACAGTGGACGCTCAGTCGGTTGCGTAATGCGTGTGCAATACTACCTATGACTGATCCAGGGGTAGCAGGTTCCAATCCCGGTCTAGAAAAACGTTCTCACCCTTTGGAAGGGCTTGACAGTGTCTGTGCAAGTGTGGGTGTCATACGCGGGAGACATGCTCACGCAGTAATTGCGCTCGGACCGGTGCGTGAAAGCCATTTTTTCTTCTACCGGACAACGGAGCAGGTGTGTCTGCTATATGGTAAGAGAACACCGCCGCCCATGACCAACCGCGGGTGCTGTGTTGCAGGCTTTTTACGCCTTAAGCGATACTTAGGAGCCTCCGATATCCTCACTCAGTCTGAGAAACACAGGTACCGCTTCACTCTGAGTATTCCGAGTACGTGGTATCATTTCAAACGAGCCGGCCCAATTAGTGAGTCCGCATGGCGCTACATATTTAATATCCGCATATGCGTACGCATGGCTTTGCCTTTTTAGTGTGCCCGCATATGCGTCCGCATGGCTCTCCCCAATTAGTGTTCATTTGAACAATTTAATTGGCAAAGTTTGTTTAATTGAAACTATCTCACGGTTTTGAACAATTCTTTCGCCGTTGGGTAGCTGGCCTATCTCCAATCGATATGGGATGTGTTTTTATTAAAGGTAGTTTCCTTATACCTCGTAGCTAAGTGGTTTAACAGGACTACCGCGAAGCGAGAGGTGCCTGGTTCGAATCCCGGCCCGGACTATAATAATTTATTCGGTCGTAAAAGGGCTTGACATTGGCCGGGCGAGTGCCTTAATACTGTCGCATCCGTGTCGCCATGCTGCAGCATATGCGGACGCATTAATTTGACTCGATGCGTGACAGCACGGGCTCACAGCTCAGCGTGCCTTTAGTACCGCTTAAGCGGCATAAAAAAGCCGGCAACACAGCATGCGCGGACTGTAGCACGGTTGGTGATGGGCGGCGGTGTTCTCTTACCACATGGGAGACCCACCAGCTCCGTTGTCCGTTGAACCACAAGAGCCAGCTCGGTCAGTGATACCAGGCACACAGCACCAGTGCGAAGCTTGCACTAAGTGAGCTAGGCTATACGGCCCTTGCTACACAGCTCAAGCGGCGTGAAAAGCCAGCAACACAGCACGCGCGGATTGCGGCGTGGCTGCAGCAGCGGTGTTCTCTTACCACATAGGAGACCCACCAGCTCCGCTATGCTTAAAACAAGAAGGAAATTGAATGGAACAGTGGGAGATAACTTGATTTGTACTTTCGTAATGCGTCCAGCGGCCAACTGGTTTCTGGGCGTAACTGACCGCCCGACGGACTTTAGATTGTCTGGTTAAAATCAACTGCGCGCCGACCTTGGCTGTTTGAACGCGGTACCAGATTCGATTTAAATGAAATATTTATATTCAATGCAGAAAAGATACCACGGGCTCACAGAATACTCGGCGTGAATGTTTCGCAGAGTGTTCTCCGCTGTACAATAAAAAATTGTCCCCAAAACTTATATCACGCCATATATCACCCGTGGGAGAGCCATGCTGAAGCATATGCGGTTGCACTAAATGGGTCGAGACGTGAAACGGTCCTTGAGCGTTTCACAGAGTGGGTGAGGATGTCGAAGGCTTTTAAAAGTGTTGGTTAAGCTGTGTAAAAAGCCAGCAACACATGCGCGGAGTGTGGCGCGGTTGGTGATGGGCGGTGTCCTCTCGCCATATAGGAGACGCATCTGCTTCGTTTAACGTAACAAATTAAAAAACAAAGTACACGCATTGGTTGTGTTGCCGACTTTTTACGTTGCTCAACCGACACTTATAAGGTCCACCGATATCCTCACTCACTCAGCGAAAGACAGTACAAGTACCGTTTCACTCTGAGAGTTCTGTGAGCCCGATATCACTTCGGACGAGCCGGCCCAATAGGTGCCTCTGCATATGCTTCAGCATGGTTCTGTCGGGTGCGACAATATTAAGACACTCGCCGTGCCACTATGTAGCCAAAATAAATTATCCGGACTGGGATTCGAACCCCGATACTTCTCTCAAGGGTCACCTTTAAAACCAAAATGAAGACTCCGACTGAGTCGCGGATGCGTTGTCGGCCTATAAAACACGCCCTCCCCTTGTTGCCCACACAGAGAGCAGTCAAAGTTACGAGTTTCTTTCAACATATCGATCGTATCATGCCGTGTCGCGGATGCGTCACCGGCCCTTGGCGCGTGGCCCACTCGATGCGGCGGTCGTAACGGGCCGCCGCGTTCTCATACGAATTTCTATGCACACAATGAAATCGCAAGGCCAACGTAATAATTCTATTGCGCAATGTATTAATTACGAGATTAGCGAGCGACCCGGTGAACACGAGAGGTACTGCCGGCAAGCAAAAGACCGCACACGCCCCGTACTTCTCCGCGCCCCGAGCCGGTGGTATCGGGTTCGAATCCCGGTCCGGGAACTGGAACTGTAATTTAATTTGTTCGGTCGTAGAAGGGTTCGACAGTCGCCGGGCGAGTGACTTAATACTGACGCACCCGTCTCGCCATGCTGAAGCATATGCGGACGCACTAATT
>DWCF01004372.1:0-16678 GCA_018230265.1 Delias oraia
AATTTCAAGACTTGCAAGACTCTTGCTGCAAGACCAAGACCAATACCAGGTGTATTGGCGCAAGACCAAGACTGGCTAAGTCTTGCATTTGGGCAACACTAGTTATAATGTATGCATAGTCATACCGCATGCGGCTCGCGCAAGGTAACCTGCCAGAGATTCATTGGTTACCGAAGATAACAATTTGCTTACAATGGCAGGCATATCTACCTATAATTAATGAATACTAGACTATTATTATTCATATATATTTAAGAGTTTGTACGCAGTTATTTAGTACAATATAAAGACTAATTGCGTTGTAATGCATATGTGACTCGTCTGAATGGTGTCCATCACCATTTCCGTCATGAAATTCACAGGATTACCACGTCAATTGAAATTGAAACTCGATACTTTCATAGCGTTGCATTAATCTATATAAGTTAGCTACCGTGACACCGTCCATGTTAGCGGTTGCAATTCCCGGTTAGAATATAATTTAAAATGTAAGGGCTTGTGGCCGGGCGAGTGATTAAACACTATCTCTCGTGGGATAGCCGTGCTGAAACATTTCCATTACGGATCCCGCCTTTCCTGTTATCTTCTATAAAATCAAATTATTTAACTTCACTTTCTTCAACCTAACTGTGGCTATTTCATTTTGTATATGCAGCGTAGGGGCGTGGAGAAGATACTCGCCTGTATATTTAAAATGGGTACATGATAATTACGTCAGGCTACATGTCATTGCACACAGCGTAAGGTCGTACATGACGGAATGTCATCGATACCTATTTACTTAACTTACGCGATTGTGACATAAGCGGAGGTTAGGTACATATCATAGGAAGTGAATAATTTAATCATTAAACGATCTTTGGCTTGTTGACATGTAATCTCGACAAGTAGCTTTTCTAGAACAATTAAATAACAGAAGAATTGAATATATAGAACCCTGAAGCTGATACCGACGCACTAATTGTGACTGGCTAACAGAATACCAACTAAAATACTGGATACATTGGGGTTGTCAATGGGCAGGTTTTTCCAACTATCGGTGGCAGTCTGCTCCGTTATATAATATATAATTATATGCAAACATTGAGTATTTTCAAAACAAAAGCTGCATTTAGCTTCTTACTACGATTGAAAAGTATGAAAACTAGACAATTCCATTGTTTGCCAACACACATTGAGTAATGGCATGTCCTAACAGTGAGGTCGAATGCGTTATGAGATGTCATCGATATTCGTGTCAGGTGTTGCATAAGTATTCAATAATATGGAACCTGCTATGAAACTGGAACCCTATTTAAATTTAATCGACGTGACCTTCATAAAACTATAAAATTTAAGTACCTACCTACCAAAATAACTTTCACAATCCTGTCTGTCTACAAACGAAAATACATTAATATATTTGTCTTATAACGCCGTATTGGAATATTCCGTTATTGCTCCAATCACAGCCAACCTTTTATACTCTTAAGGTTTTTTACAGATTTTCAACATGCAGGAGGTGTGTACTGGGTGTAAAGCAAGGTCGCATGCATGACGAAATGGCACCGATTTTATTCATGTCAAATGTTACGTCATAGCATTGCATAAGATGGAAAATGGTGAATTTTATCTAGTCATTATACCTCCTAATTATACTTAAATAGAATGTTCTCTACAACAAATTTATTGTTATTATTTTAAGTCATATTTTCACTTTTAAAATATCAGTAGTTAAAAAGAAAATGTACCTACATGTAAGATAGCACAACTCGACGCCATTAGATACCCTGTGATAACGTTCCTAAAGATAAGCAATTGTCACGATCGTTGACGTGTGCGATTATGTACCTACTCAGAAATCGATATTTTACGCGCTTTATTAAACTGCTTATAAACTCAGTGCCTATTATTGGGATGTTTTTGATTGTGTTGTGAGATTGAGAGGCACCGGGCTCGAATCCCGCTGGCTGGGCGAGTGTCTTAATATTGTCACACCCGTGGGAGAGCCACGTTGATGCATATGCTGACGCACTAATTGGATCGGCTCGTCCGAAGTGATAGCACAGGCTCGCAGAATACTCAGAGTGAAACGGTACATGTACTGTATTTCGCAGAGTGAGTGAGGATATCGGAGACACTTAAAAGTGCCGCTTGAGCGGCGTAAAAAGGCGCCAACACAAGCAATGCGCGCACTATAGCGCGGTTATTCATGGGCAGCGGCGTTCTCTTACCATATAGGGGACCACTTGCTCCGTTGTCCGATAGATTATCAAAATTTCGACTCCATTCATATATAACAAATTAAATATACATATATTAAGAGAGTCGCGATGTTTTACTTACGTAACAAGACTTTAATAGTTACTAGTATTACGAACAAAAGTTGTTTCAATTAACAAAAAAACTGATAAATTGAGCGATTGCAGAGGGAAACACGATAAATACACAACAATTTATAATAATTCTACGTGAACAGTTATATTATATAATTAAGCAGGTCGAAAGGATCGTTAGCCGTTACGACTGACGTTAGTCAGCAAACCCGAGCCTGTATAAGCTCTCCTACTTTACGACTATAGCAAGACCTATTTTCTTTATTCTCGTTCCCTACATTTGCAGCCATGTTTATTTTATACCTCTAATATTTTAAGGTCAATTATTTCGTTGAATTTGAACAGAGGTCAAACGCTTTCTTTAGTAACGAGGTTTGCATTCGTGTTTCATATTGTTGAAGAAATTCTAGTCAGTGAATTAAATATTTTTGGGAACAAGGTTTTACAGTAGTTTCGAATCTTTGTTGATAACACTTAAAAGAAGTATTCATATACTGAAAATATGTGATTATTTGTAGAGTATTCACAGTTCTACGCAATATTACAAATAATAACTTATATATATTATACTATGTTTCTCCATTATCACCATCATCATCATTTCAGCCCTGGACATCCATGAATACCTGTCGGAGGCGCCCTGCATCCAGCGTCTTCCGGCGACCTTCATATGTGTCCACCTTGTGGATGGACGTCCCACGCTGCGTTGGCCGGTCCGTGGCCTCCACTTTAACACTTTTCGGCCCCATCGGCCATCCGCCCTACGTGCGATGTGCCCTGCCCATTGTCACTTCAGCTTGCTAATTCGGCGGGCTATGTCGATAACTTTAGTTCGTCTACGGATCTCCTCATTTCTGATTCGATCACGTAGCGAAACTCCGAGCATAACCCTTTCCATAGCTCGCTGAGCGACTCTGAGCTTTGAGATGAGGCCGATGGTGAGAGTCATAATAGAGATAATAAGTAAAAATTGTGTTAAGTAGTATGTTTTATTGAGTGAGTCGTAGTTACTAGTGTATCGGAGATCCTTGAAATTATACCGCTTAAGCGGCTTAAAAAGCCGGCAAAACGATCAAAGCATGGATTGTGGCACGGTTTTCCATGGGCCGCGATGATCTCTTACCATAGAGGAGACCTCCTTGCTCCGTTACTCGCCGTACCTACTCAAAAAAATATACATCATAAAACCTCAATCTGTCTTAGACCACAATCTTATCAACACATATTTAAATATTTGTCATTTTCAGCTTGTACCAAGGATCAAAAGTAGGTATTACGTACTACGACACGTAAAGCCAGTAACAAGTTTAAACGTAAAGATAATACATTCAAATAGATCACACTGATACTACCACTTGTTTCAGCAAATTGATAAGAATATTACGAAACTAAACAAACACTAATAATTTTGTACTTGTTTGTAAGGTAAAAAATAAAAACTATTTAAACTGATACTGTACCTTTATCTTACGTCAATAAGAACGTTACCAAACTTTGAGAAAAATTGCGCAGTTTACGTCGTAATTAACTTTGGTATGCGGAATATAAAAATTTGTGCATACATTGAACTCAAACAAAGATAATCGTAGGTAAATTATGATGTGGTCTCAGTAAGATTATCATCTTATTCAGTTAGCTAAAACGAGAATAAAACTCGGCTACGTTTTATACAAACGATTAAAAGATGGGTGAACAATGAAATAGTTTATAAAATCATTGTTAGTATAGTTAAGTGTACCTACGTTAATTCAATATAAGTCTTTATTCTGAGTTTTTGTCAATTTTTTTATTGTATTGTGCAAAACGGAGCAGACTGAGCTCCCATCCAATCTAAAAACGATATTGTTGTCCTTCTCTAGAAGGCAACAGCTGCTATCCTTAGTTCATCCTCCCATATAGATAATCACTCTAATATTATAAATAATTACATTAAATTACACTGAGCATTTTCGTTCGTCTGTTTCAAGTAGGCAATCTACTCGAAATAGACGTGCCTATATATAATTTATACATTATATATAAGTATCTGAAGCAATAAATATATTTTAAAAAACATTTTAATCTGTGTACGATCGAATAATAATTGTAAATCAAAAATTTATATTAATTTTAATTTTTTCAACTAATTTATAAAACTATCTTGGTATTATAATAATGATTGATTATTGTTATTTCTGTGGTTTTCTGTCGCACGTAAGTAAAAGATAGCTGCTTTTTTATGCAATATGTAATTCTAGAATCCAGATAATACTGCATAATAGTTTCAGGCTTAGCTTATACGTCAGGTTGGCCGAGTGGTCTAAGGCGCCAGATTTAAGCTCTGGTTCCCGAGAGGGAGCGTGGGTTCGAACCCCACACCTGACAAAAGTGTAAATATATTTATTTTTTAACGTTTAAATCTAGTTGTTATTGTTGTAATTTATATGCCTTTTTTATTTTGAAATATACATAATGCCGATTATAATACCTGACAAAAATACATAAATATTGTTTCTCTTACATAAAAATTATTGCTGCAAAATAAAATACTATTTCTTCTCTAAATTTCTACACAATATGAAAATTTAGTATTCTTTTAGAGAGTTCATATGAAAACGTAAATTTAAATTCGTTCACAAAACAATTTAATTATCAAAATAAGATATGCATTAAGCGAATCAACGAGACGTGATAATTTTAAATCGCCATATACGCCTACCACGTACATCTACATAAACAATTACATTATAATAATACATTCAAACCGGTTTTTCTTTTTGGGTGCAATTTGAATAACATTGAGTTGGTATATATTATACATTTGTATATAACACAAACGTTTTAAATATCTAAATCCATATACCTTTTTTTCGTATAATTCAAATAATAAAGTATAGTAACTTATTAACTATGTGATCGGTCCCGTTTTTGCAACAAAATTGCACTATCGGAGAGTGACAACGTTTAATACGCTGTAAAGCGACGCTTAAAGTGAGGGTGGTAAGCATTCTACATTCATGGCGTATTTAAATTTAACGATATGTTAAAGTTTAGGTCGGATATTTAGCACGCAGTATTCGGGCGCATCTCAACATCGGATCGTGTGCAGAATATTCAACAACATCACGTCTAGACTTGTTATTTACCAATTGACTGCCAACCCGCGTCAGCTTCATACATTCTCTATGACTAATAAAACTCTAGGTGAGACAAAAAGTAGAACGATTTCGCACTTTATGCGTAGAAAATAATATTACTCATATGAAGACAAATTCAATATTTGAAGGATATGTTCATATTACGCCCGAGGCATAAATACAAGGATATGCGTTTTTACGTGATCCACAAAGCCTCAATATTCCAGAAACTTCATGTTTCTTGATTTCTGAAGACATCAAAAATATATTTGCTTAGTTATTTGGGTATTGGCCTTCGCTAAAGAACCTTTTGTGAGTCGAATATTTTATTGTTCAAAGGTTCCGTCATAGTAATCTACAATTGTTGGAACTTGGTAATCTCAAAATGTAATCTTATAAAATTATTGTAAATTAGAATGTTTACTAGCAAGACAAAACACCGTTACCCATGTAATAGATACATTTCTTTATAAATGAAAATAAAAAATTTATAAGATCCTGCATTCTGTATATACCGAATATACCGAAACAGTATGTGAGAAAAGTTTTAATGAAACGGTACTTGTACTGTGTTTCGCAGAATGAGTTAGGATATCGGAGGCCCTTACAATGCCGCTTAAATAGCGTAAAAATCCGGCAAGACAACCAATACGCGGACTGTGGCGCGGTTGTTCATGGGCGGCGGTGTTCTCTTACCATACAGGAGGCCCACTTGCTCGGTTGTCCGCTATACTATAAAACAATATTTAATTTCACACGCTATTCTATGTTACATACGAAGGCGATTAGAAAAAAACCGTAAAGATGAAGCCATGAAAAAGCATTTCCAAGGCTTTCTTATTCCATTGATTGTTTCAAAGCTTCTCTTTTCAAGAAGAAGTTTTAAGAAGAATGTCGTTCGTAACACTCGTGACAGAGATAACTTTTTCATGTCTCTTTGAAATTTCAATAAATCGCTTTGTGAAAAAAAAATGAATCCAATTGGACCGTTATCTATATTTTAGTAGTACCTACTTATTTACTTTTTATTCACAAATATGAGTGAACCGGTAAGCCGATGCAAATACTGCAACATTTAAACCATATATTACTAATGAAAATATATAAATTTTAAAGATACGAATGCCACAAACAGACCTACTTATCTTTGTCGACTAAGTGTAAGAATTATGAACAGAAAGAAATACAATTGATTTTAAAAGAAACAATCAATTTCACAAGCGCATTCCGCAACAGTTGGTCTCGAATTTGTAATGTTCACATATGTAGCCGAGTTTATTGATGAAAAACTTTAAGCACATGAACATTAGAGCTCATATATGGTTTCAAACATAACATCAAGTGGATCAATGTTAGACATAGAAATAGAATAAGAAATGGAACTGCTATACACATCTTTCAAGTACTAAAACGTGCACAAAAATGGGACTCGATCTAACATAATATTACCTAGATTTAAAAGTGTATTTATGAATCATCACCCTTCCGAGCAAATATTATTGTCTTGTATTCAACAGAAACAAAATGAGTACAGCCACTTATTAATATTAACATTGAATAATAATAGAATCTCAAAGACAATGCAGTTACGTTTTAAATATTAATTGCAACATCCTTGGCTTACCATTAAAGATAACTTATCACTAATGCATGACTGCTTCGAATTGACTACTAATTTTATTTTATAATACATATGCTAAAGTTTTTAATTGTTATTTTTATCTCTTCCATTAAATCTGCTTAGTAGATAAGCATAGATAAGCAATGGTTGTTGTTTATTGAATGTTTGAATTAGAACTACAGCCCTTACGGAAATCTATGAAGCTTACGTATACGCTGTGTTTTTTTAAATATAATTAAGGCTTAGTCAAAGTAAGTTTCGATGAAAACTGGGAAATGAATTTAAAACGAGCAAGAACTTAAGTAAACGACACAAGACTTTTGCTTCACGACACGTTCTGTCGTTTCGGAAGTGTGCACCAGCAGAGTTCACATTTCTTGAATATTGCATTAGCTTACCTAACCGGTATACTCGCTTATATATTCTATCGGTTTACTGACACTTTAGATTCAAATAGCTCACTATAATTTAAATATTTAGAATAGTTTCGCTGTACGTAATCAATGTACGATTTAATTAAAATGGAAGAAAGTTAAAATCAGTATTCCACCACAGCGGGACACGAATTGACATACTTTATCAGGTAAGCTTTCTTAATATTTTACACTAAAATATATTAAATTATTTAAAACATAAATAAATAGAGCGAAGAACTAAGACGTAGATAGAGTACAACATGAATGTGTGATAATTGCAATGCACTTGCATCTCACAAGGTAAAGTGTAACTGGTTCCTATGTATTAATTGTTAACTCAAGAACGTTTTGTTGAAATTACTAAGGACGCATGTAAGCCTCATTCTGACGCACACATTAGCAAATAAGTAGTTCTTACACGTTTTCATCCTAGAGTATATACATTGTCGGGCTTGGTTTGTTTGAAAGTAATCCCACCTTATTCCTAAAAATTCAGAACACTCACAAGACTGTGTTTCGTAAGTGACGATATCAGAGGCTGTTGAAATCAATCCGCATCCGCTGAAGTGGCATAAAGAGTCACCAACACAATTAAAGCGCAAATTAGCGTGGTTTTCTATGAGCAGTGGTGTTCTCTTATCATGTATCTTGCCCCGCTATACCATAAAAAATGTCTACGAATGTAGAGCAATATGATTTAAAATAGGTTATTTTTTTATTAACATATTAATTAAACAATTATGAATTATTTTTATACTTGACAATAAAATAGCGAGCAGAAAAAATTCTTTTTCGGTCATTCTTACGAAAACAGACGAGGCTAACTGTATAAAGCCAAAAAAGCTACTACAACGTTTTTGTAGAGTCATTGTTGTTTTTCCGGAAATATATGCTACTTTTAATTTGCTCAGTTTAGTTTTCAAACTTAATTAAAATGTACGGATTTAGTGTATTACTCTTAATTTATTTCAGTTAGACAAAAAGGTTAAGTGGGATCGGAGTTAATAAGTTCAAAAGAAAGTTATCTTCTCTGATTTGGGAAAATTATAGTGATGTAATAGACAATTGTTTAGCTAGAGATCGAAGCGCGTTTTTAAGGCGAAAATGTCTTTTGAACCCACAGTGAAACGAGGAATCACAGTATTCGAGCTAAAATAATTTTCACTCTAATTTTTATCGTTTTTAAGAATAACTCGTGTTTACTTAATTAATCCAAGCACACAAATAGTACCTTTTACTTTAGATCTTCGTGAATCTGCTTGTAAGAATATTTTAATTCCTCACACGCAACACTTTAACAATACACACAAACAGAATACATTTTGACAATTTTACAAAAGTACTTATTAGAAAAATATTGATTTTATAGAAAAATCATTGTAATATATACAGGAGATAGGGAGTATTCTGTCGTAATAATAGTAGACGTACATCGCTAAAATTTCTGTATGGTACAATTATGCTAACCTTATGATACGCGTCCTTCTGCCAGTTCTTGATCTGTGCCATGACGTCATTGACGAGCCGATCCTTCACGCTGAGGTGGAGATCTGACAGTCGCTCGGCTTCGACCATGCCGCCTTTCCATGCCGCTTCCATCGTGCCATATTCCGGTCCTTCAAAAGCAATTATGTTTTTTTTAATAAGAATGCGAGCTACTGATTTCCTCATACGAATCTTGCAACGAACGAGGACACGAAAGTATTATTAATAGAATAACCAGGTCTTGGGCGAGACATTGTCTCGACTAAATATCAATATTAAATTATGACAAAATATAAACCTCGCGGGTTTTCGATTTCAAATTAAAACTGTAGAACCGGTTGTTTTAATAAGAATAACCGTAATCAAGTCACAATTAATTAATCAAACTTCATTTAATAATTCGGAGCTACAATCCCAATATATACATATTTTTTTATAGTATAGCGGATAACCGAGTAGGTGGGTTTCCTATATGGTAAGAGAACACCGCCGCCCATGGAAAACCGCGCCACAGTCCGCGTATTTGTTATGCTGTGTTAAGGGCCTCCGATATCCTCACTTTAATTTTACACATTGATTAATTTTTTTTCACAATTCTTTTAATTTTGCAGTCCTAGAAATCTTAGTACAATAATTTGAATACTTTTTGTTAGAGATTATATATTTACGTCTTCGTAATTTAAGCGCATTTGGTCCGAGCTACCAAAAACTTAGAAGATGCGACAAGCCGTAATAAGTATTTCGTGGAGTAAATGAGCTCTCGATTTGTAGCATTAAGTAAATTACAATGGTAGTCGTACACTTCCGTGACCTCGACCTCTAAGGGCTCATGATCTTACGGGGCTTCATCTATTTTGTTGGATACCGCGTGCATCTAGATTTATTCCCCGCTAATAAGAGTGACTTAGTAATGACATTGTAAATGAACAATTTATCAATGCTACCACTTCTTTAATCTGCTTATATTTAGAATATTTAATTATATATATAATATAATTTAATACAAATATATATTAAAGAAAAGCTTTTCTACGGTTATGATTTTGAAGCATGATGTACGTTCTCTACAACGGGAAATAGAGCAAAACTATCTCTGCTTCTGTGTTAATCCTACCTTTTTTTAAGCAGAAATTTTTCTTTATAACCGAAACTTTCTTTTGATTTCTCTGGTATTCTATTAAAGTACCGTAAGAATGGATTTAAATAAACGTTTGCATTACCAGCAAAAACTAGTATAAAGTTAGTAAAGAATTTCCGATACGACTACATCGGGCGATTGCCTTATATGAATGCATTAGTTAAAATCACGGCATCTCACTTGAGCTGTTATTACTAGCATATTTTTCGACTTTTTTGTAGTCATAAGGGATTTTTCATCTAGATAATGGGGATCTTTGGATGAGGATCATAAGAATGGTGGGTTTATGCTTCCTAGTTCCTATTTACTAAGTTAGAACTACTATATCAACATCTGAACAGTATTGTGGTGTCATAAGTCATAATTGTCGTATTTATCAGACTTTAGTCTAGGTAATCGTGAGATTAACCTACGGCCGACCCACAAATGTCGTTATCTTTTATTTTGTCGTTAATCCTAGATACATTTCAGTATGTTGTTCAATGTAACGTTTTTTCAGTTCACTTATAGACTTGTTATTATACTCTTAAGTAAACATCTTTTTAATTGTATAGCGGACAACACACCAGGCGGACCTTCTTTGTGGTATGACACAACTTTGGTTATGTTGGCGACACTCACACTGCTTCAGCAGTATAATTTTATAGGCCTCCGATATTCTCACTCGCTCAGCGCGAAACACAGTAAAGATACTGTTACCTGCTAGTATTTTATGAGCCCGTGGTACCTCTCACTTCAGACGACTCGGCCCAATTAGTGCGTCCGCATGTGCTTCAACATGACTCTCCACGGGTAAATTTTTTTTTTCTTTAGCTGCGCAACCACTATTTTAGATTTAATTTACTTAGTTTATTTTTTCTATAAAATTATCTGACTTGTAATATTTATAAACTTCGGCAATTTCTTTCAATTCGACTAAATCTGCAAGAAAATCGAGTATTTCAAATCACGTCTCTTGCACCATTTAATTGCGTACGTAATGTAATATTAAGGAGCACTTTCCCTTTTCAATTCGTATAAAGTATGTTAAGCGTGTCGAATTCTCGAGTCGTGCGATGAATACAATCAATTAGTGAAAATCTTCGTTTCGATTTTATTAATACCACATGTTTTCAATATAACAATTCCAGTTTTGTATTAATACCGCAGATAAGGCAACAAAGGTATAAAATATATTTACAGTACTTATCGTTTGTGGTGAAAGAAAATTGTCACTATGAATCTGAATTAATAATAATGGCAGAGCCATGCTGAGGTATTTGCTGAAGCACTTATTAGACCGACCCGTCCGAAGTCCACGATCTAAAGGACTATCTTGCATGAAATAGTACTTGTACTGTATTTCGCTATAAGTTATACGGCTTAGGAGGTTCAAAAAGTCGGCAACACAACCAAAGCCCGGGAATTCGTGGGCAGCAGCTATCTCCTTCCATTAGGAGACTCACCTGCCTCGTTGGTGCAATGCGTAGTAAATAAATAAAAAGCGTTTATTTGATCTCTGCTATAATATTACTTAATTACTATTTTTTATACTTTACTCTTATCTTTCAAGCAAGGTCCCCAAATTGGGTAAATGCGTCCTCCAGTGATGTCCACTTCCTTCTATCCTGTGATAGCTGATGATTTATGCCTTTGTTGATTCCAACGTGGTGGCTTTGGAACAGCCACATTTTTTACCTCTTGGGTGTATAATAATTAAAAATTAGCAATCTCAAATTAAAACTGTCATAGATTTCAGACTGACAAAGTAACCTACAATGGCTCTCAAAACTTAAAATGAACATCGAGATATCCGTTAAGCACACAACGGCAATTCAGTTTCTCCAAACAAATACGTGGACGTTGCGTTAAATATTTATCGAGTATTACATAAGCACTTCTCACTCGAACATATTAGCTCACATATAATATTATTCAATACTTATGCAACGGTGAATTGGTAGGGCTTTAATCACTAGGATTGGGTTAAAGTTTACTGACGTTGGTAACATGTTTTTAAAAATATAGAATATAATTAACTTCAACATTTACCCGTGCGAGAGCCATGCTGGAGCATATGCGGTCGCGCTAATGGGGCCGGCCCGTCTGAAGTGATACCACGGGTTCACCGAATATTCAACAAGAAACGGTACTTGTACTGTGTTTCGCTGTGTGAGTGAGGATATCGGAGGCCCGTAAAAATTACGTTTAAGTAGTGTAAAACGCCGACAACACAACCAATGCGCGGAATTTGACGCGGTTGTACATGGGCGGCGGTGTT
The DNA here is from genome assembly GCA_018230265.1 of Delias oraia. Taxonomy (NCBI): domain Eukaryota; kingdom Metazoa; phylum Arthropoda; class Insecta; order Lepidoptera; family Pieridae; genus Delias; species Delias oraia. The sequence continues at coordinate 12,352 of DWCF01004372.1, forward strand.
CTCTTACCATATAGGAGACCCACCTGCTTCGTTGTCCGCTATATTATAAAAAAAACTTCACAAAGTATAAAACACTAAACTGAATTTGAAAAATCTAATCACACTTTTTAGAAACTAAACCCTAAAAATAACGCAATCCACCGATTGGTTATGAATAATAATAATATTAAAAACGTATATATCCATTACGTACGCATGACTTATAAAGGGAATCGCTAATTGAATGGTGCAGTTTACGATATAAATTATCAGAGATCACCGCATCCGCTACTGTATGTTAAATAGCTTTAACGTTAAATTAAGCGATAATCTCGCCATCGGCCAAAGCGCGCCTTTTAGTTGGATAAGTTAAACATTGAACAATCGCTGACACACTTCGGCGTTACCTTTAAAATTAAACAGATACTGTTGTAATATATTTTAGACTTTTGTTTGGAGATTACACTGCGATTGTATAATATTAATTTGATAAAAGCTATCGTTAATCTAAAATCAAATCACGAAACTTGTAGTCATTTTAAGAAAAATTAACGAACCGTGAATCTAATGGTGAAACCTATTCATAGTAAATAATAAACCTTTCTCTAGTGATGCTATTCTTCTCTGTATAAGCTGCTGTTTTTAATTTTAGTTTAAGGCTAGTGTGTAGACAGTTTTGTATCATAAAGATATAAATTAAATAAAGGTTGAAAAGTAGGACAGATAATATACACTCATTTATTAAATGTGGTAATGTCATCATGGTTTACTTATACGACGCAATCTGAGTAATTAGTATTAAGATAGCACAATCTATCGATATTAAAGATAAGATGCATTCCACTTAAGTTATAATAAAGTATTCAGTTAATGTACATACAATTAAAAATCATGTAAAATAGTTTTAAATACACGTGTTTTCAGTATCACGTAGAGAACAAATTCAGAGGGTAGTAGATAGTGAGTCTTATAAATAAGTCAGCCTTGACATTTGAAGGCAATATTTCGACACGAACATTCTCTACCTAAACAATGTTTAACTTGTTTCAGTTTTCAGAAACTAACATTAATTCAATTGTTTTACTGATAATATTATAAACTTCGCCCATGGGAGAGTCATACTGAAGCATATGCTAACACACTAATTGAGCGGGCTCGTCCAGTGATACCACGGGCTCACAGAATACTCAGCGTGAAACGGTAGTTGTACTTGAAAAGGTTTCTCTACTGTGTTTCGTTAAGTGACTGAGGATATCGGAGGCCATTATTTTACACTTTATACATAATCAGTGAAAAGGTAGGTGCAAGGGCTCAATTCAAATCAATGAATCGGCCTTTGAATTACTCTCAGGTTGAGCTTCTAGGCGGCAGATTGTCGATGGCAATCTCGCGTCGCATCGTTATGATCTGTCACGTACAAGATAAGAGTGTAACATCAATGAATGTACATATTTCCTGTTCACAAAAAATGTTTAAAACGCACGTATCTCGATATCATAAACTGCGTTATAAATGAACGCATCTGAATCATAAGTTTCCCTTTCACTACTTTCATGTTTGATCCACTCGTTGGGTGCTTTTGATGTGATAAGTGGCTGTGCTCGTAATTGCCGTCCAACTGCTGTTGTAATGATATCGTATTGATGACATTTACATTTATAAATGAATTACATATTACATTTCAGATTTCTGTTATTGCTTTGGATAATATAAATAAGTTTGTCGTAAAGTTCTTGGAATTCACAATGAACAAATATTGCCGATTTAAACAAAAATTAAATCGTACTAGTGAGTAGCTTCATTTACCAGACTGTTATATAATATAAAAAAGTTATTGCAATGAATAGGTAGGCAGTGACAAACCTTTCTCAATCAGATCGTTCCATTTTTTCGCCCAACCTCGAAGATTTTTTGCGTATGTCTTCTCTATCTCGGCACGCTCCTGTACCAAGCCCTGCAGCTCGCTGCACAGTCGATGCCCGTCATCTACTCGCTTCGTAGTCCGTTTATAGTTACCAGGCTCCCAGAAGGAGTCGGAGGTCACCGTGAGCAGCGCTTGCTCGTCGCTGTGATGCGACATGGCGGTGCGACACTCACACACCGCCCCTCTGTAACAATTATATTTTATTTATTAAAAACTAAATAAACGTCTAAAGCCAAAAGTTTTACTTTACATCTTGCTGTAAAACAAAGTAATACATTCCTTTTTCAACCGACTTCAAAACACATAATTTTAATAGTTGATACTATTTTTTATATAGTTTGTAATATTATGGTTTTATATTAAAATATGACTTCAAAGACACGATTTTCTGTTAAATGTCTCACACGAATTTGCATGTCATTGTATAAAACCGTAATAGCTGCTCACAGTGCATTGTGTGTGACTTAACAAAGCACTGCAATCAATTATATAAGAGAAACCAATCAACATGAACAATAACGATATGATATTACTTGAAATTAAGCATTATGCTCAAACAAACACTTCAATTCGAGTGAAAGGTGTATGTAATGTAATCACTTTAGGCGATCTTATAATTTACACGTCCTGCAATACAGTTTTGCAATGTTTTCAAGTTCAATATAAACATACTAGTTTATTTGTGTAAATTATATTATTATTCTATAGTTAAACTCGGGTTCTACGTGTTTGTATTGCGAAACAAAATTCTCTTGTAAAATAAATCATACACAGAAATACTCTTTTAGTATCAAATAACTGAACAATTCAATTTACTTTATCGGAAAATACATAATATCTTCTTCAAGTTACATAATAATGAAATGACCCAATAAACTGTCCTACACTCAAAGCCTTCTTCATCAATCACGAAGAAAACATAGTGAAGACGGAAAATCTCACATTTAACCTTGACCATGCCAAGGTCTATGTAGACAGTAGTATGTAGGGTCAGGAAACAACACCAGTATTGACGATATTATACAAGACATTTCATAAAATTATTTTATAATATAGTAGAATCTCCTTTCTATACTGCAAAACGTATTCAAAACTCAAAGGTATTTCATTATAAACGCATAAAATACTAGACCCCTCTGTTTGTTTGATTGATATGTGCATTTCTATATTTGGACAGAAATAATGTCTTTAATGCAGTAAAGTATAATGGTATTTATTAGAGGCATACGGGGATACTTGAAATTTGGTAAATTCAAATCGATTTTATTATATAATATATGCTGTTTATTACATTATAGCATTTTTATTCGTGTGATTTTTGTCAAATCATTAAATACATACTATATTATTATTTATTAATGATACTCAAGTACATTCTATCAAAGCGCAACCTTGCAGTTTAAAAGAAATTTGCTTAGCGATTTATTTAAATCAGACATTATTATCAATAAACATTGTTTTAATATATAATACGTGTATATTGTGTTGCAAACAACATACTGCAGTGCGACATATTAATATGTGAACGTGTATTGTTCTTTCTTCATGACGTAAATATGGTAAGTCTTACAAAAGAAGTATCGCCCATTCTTGACGATAAAACACTTTATATTCGTGAAATAAAATTTAATTACTGCAGCGAAGCAAAGAGCTTACTAATATTCATCTTGTTGAGTAAAATATCATTGTGGTGAGAAGTTTATTCTAAAAAAATTATGTCCGTTAGAAATTAAGCAAATGATATACAAGAAATTTCATTATCAAAACATTAATGTAACACTAATGACGTCCGTGCATTTCACTGTGTTCAATTCGTATTTCGGGATTTTTCGCGCGTATATATTTACATACGCACAAGAGCTAATACTACTAGATTTTTTTTGGAAACGGCGGTCAACGAGAAGAATGCTTATCTAGTATGGCGTTCTCAGCCCATAGACACCGTAGCCCTTGCAGAGCTGCGGGTGAGTTGCCGGCGTATAAGTATGTTAGTATGACGCATTTAAGTAAGTATTTAAGTTTTGCCGGTGTAAGTACGGGAGCATCACTGATACTAATTGGATATTGATAATTGTACTAACGCCCTGATGTAATTGTTAGATAAAAAAAATGAATATAGGTGAAAATGTTAAATTAAAAATAAAATATAACCCTAAATCATGACTCTATTTTCTTCACACCACTAAAGGAAAAATTTTAGTCGTTAAAATAAAGCTATTAACGAGAATAGTCACATACATTTTCAATTCATTCCAGGTAATTCTTAATTAAATCATAATGACGTATAACAAGCTTATGTGCACGCCCTTACACGATTAAAATTCCTCAAAACATCCAGCGAGGTATCTCTTCTTCTTCATCAGCCCATTCAAGTCCACTGCTGGACATAGGCCTCCCTCAAAGACGCCCACCCACTGCGATCTT
>DWCF01004373.1:0-16674 GCA_018230265.1 Delias oraia
CTCTGCGCTTTCCGGTACGCGGTCGCCACTCGAGAATCTTTCTTCCTCTTTGGTTGTCGGTTCGTCGAGCGATGTAGCCAGCCCATTGCCACTTCAATTTACTAATAGGGCGGGCAATGTCGGTTACCTTGGGTCGGTTGCGGATAACCTCATTTCGAATTTATATAACAGTCCAAAATTATTAGTTATAAAAATAAACAAGCCATTAATTTAAGAATCGGCCCACTGACGATGAGATAGGAATGAACCTTTTTAACGCTTAAACTGTGTAAGAAGCCGGCAACAAGCAAAGAACAGATTACGGTGCGGTTGTCTATGGGCGGTGATCTCTTACCATCATCAGACGTATGGACCAAAACCCCACAGAAAATACAAGACACGTACACCCTACACCGTATAATTGATTTGTTAAAGAAACTGAAACTTTTCTAAATTCTTACGTCCTTGTGACTAATTTCCTTCAAAAGAAAGTCTCGCAAGCTAAACTTATTATTTATACAAACGTTTGTGCGCCTCGATTACATTCAGCCTTCAAAAGTTGATATTGCCTCCTGCCGGGCTGTTCAAAGAAAATTTGTCTCATTCAAAAGTTTGGTCTTTGTCCTGTCTGTATTATCAACATTGTTGTATCGTAGCTGTGGGGCCACACAATTTGCCTCTTTTATGGACATTTACATCTTTTTTTTACCTTTTCTTCTATAATGGAAAACGGTGTGGGTCTCCTATATGGTAAGAGAACACCGTCGCCCTTGCACAACCGCGCCACAGTCTGCAAATTGGTTGTGTTGCCGGCTTTTTACCCCACTCACTCTGCGGAAAACAGTTGAGGCACCGTAACAAGTACAACTACCATTTCACACTAAGTATTCTGTGAGCCCATGGTATCACTTCGGACTATTAGACCCAAAATTTACAGTCAATAATTCAGAAAGTAAATAAATAAATTTTCTATATTACATAATTAACAGAAAAATGCTATCATTGTTCTGCCAATTCATTGCGTAAAAAGAAGCATCATCATTTTAGATTTATTAACAAAGAATGTAATTATGTTTCTTTATAATTACTAGGCTCATCAAACTCAGCAGAACCTTTTAAGCAATTTATTTAATTATTATAATGTATGTATTTATTTATTTAATATATATTATTGATTTTATTTTATTTATCTATTTAGTATTATTTATTAATATTTATTTAAGTTAATATATATTATTATTTTATTATATTTTTTAATTATATTATTATATTTTAACATTTATATTATTTATAATTTATTTTAACAGATTTCCTGATGCCTGGAGCGATCGTCTTATATTCAATCGAAGCGTCATCAAGAAAGTGTCGTATACAAGCATTTCTTAACAAATTTCTTAAAATTACTTACCGAAATATTTCTGGTATCCTGTTGTACATATTGGCTCATGAAGGATGTACAAACTTTGCTTAGCCTGTAGCAAGATATTTTGAGTTTGTTTTCTGGTGTCTATATTATGAGTGTTTTGTGACTTATGATATGGTTTCCTCTCATTTTTTTTTATTTACGTGGACTTACATTAGAAAAAATATATTGCGACACTAGAGATAAGTTAGGTTCTTTAAATTTTATTTTAATGTTACCTTGGCCCTCAGACTAAATATGTCGCGAATAGCTCTTTCTTGCAGCACGAAAATCGTATTTGTTTCCGTTTCATTACCCAAATGCATAGTGCCATAAGATACCGTACTATGAAAATGTGCATGGTAAGTTCATCGCGTATTAGCCATATTTTCGATAGCGAATTCATGTAATAGCAAAAGCTATTTGCCAATCCTTAGGTGAGGACCCAACTAAAGCTTAGCGTCTAATGCTTTAACTATGAAATATACTTTCATTTAATACCTACCTACCAAACACCATGAACAAATAATTAAGTATATTATATTTTGATTATTATTGCATAATAAAAATTTCATCAAAAGTAAATCAACGTTTAATGTGTTTTTTCATTTGCAGGTGTACATCAGTGAAATTTCGGTACCAGACATCCGCGGCTGCCTCAGCGCCGTCTTAAAAGTGGTCGGCCACCTTGGAGTTCTCTTCAGCTTCACCATCGGAGCCTACTTGGATTGGCAGCAATTGGCTCTTTGCATATCCGCTGCGCCACTTCTCCTATTCTGCACCGTTCTGTACATACCGGAAACTCCTAGCTACCTTGTTCTCATCGGAAAGGACGAAGAAGCGTACAAAAGCCTGCTCTGGTTGCGGGGTCCAAACTCCGACGTCGCCCAGGAGTTAGCCACCATCCGTACCAATGTTCTTGCGAGTAAAAACTTCAGCCAACGACAGAGTCAGATGACCAGTAGCCAACTAATAAGCTCTCTAGACGTTAGAACGATGAATCGCCTCCTTGGCCCAATTCTGGTCACGTGTGGTCTCATGATGTTTCAAAGGTTTTCCGGGGCGCATGCCTTCTCCTTCTACGCGGTGCCGATTTTTAGGAAAACTTTCGGAGGTATGAACCCACATGGTGCAGCGATCGCTGTCTCTTTTGTCCAATTGTTGGCGTCATGTCTCTCCGGTCTCCTGATCGATACGGTCGGTCGTTTGCCGTTGCTGATTGTGAGTTCCGTGTTGATGTCCATGGCCTTAGCTGGGTTTGGGAGTTATGCGTATTACGAAGAGGTGCATCGAAATCAGAGGATTCAGAACGTGATGTTCCATCAGACTGTTGGGCAGAATGATTGGATCCCTTTGCTTTGCGTATTGGTTTTTACAATTGCCTTCTCATTGGGAATGAGCCCCATTTCTTGGCTTTTGATTAGTGAGTTATTCCCGTTGGAATACAGAGCTTTTGGTAGTGCTATGGCGACGGCATTTAGCTATTTGTGCGCGTTCGTTGGCGTCAAAACGTTTGTGGATTTTCAGCAAGCGTTAGGACTGTATGGGGCTTTTTGGTTGTACGCATCTATAAGCATTGGCGGGCTCTGTTTTGTTGTTTGCTGTGTCCCCGAGACCAAGGGCAGGGATTTGGACGAAATGGACCCGAATTATGTACAAAGTTTGTCTCCGAAGAGATAAACTTAATCATGGAGCAACGAAACGTCAAGTATAACATGAATAGGTATCCCTGAAAAGAAGTTGTTTTAAATATACTATGACACAAAATGTTTAGTTCAACAGAGACTATTCAAATGAAATTGCGCTATAAAATAATCATTATGTAAGAGAAAAATTTTTGAATAAACTGGAACAAAAATCCAGAAATATTCAATTACATATAGGTATTCACGACAATAAAAGAATTAATCTTTGAATGATATAGGCTCGAATCGAACAAAGGCCGCCGCGGCCGTCTCCAAGAATGCAAAGAAATTAGACAATAATATGTGTCCACTGTAAACGTTTGGCTGTGCTAACACTGTCATAACTTTACTACAAATACTTAAACCTAATTAATCATTTAATTAATATTAGTATTATCCCTACATATCCCTACATATCTTGAGTAATGTTCAAATATATATACTTTATGTATTTATATATTGTTATAGAAACATAAAAGTTGAGTGTTCGTGATAGCCCGACAGACAAATATTGTGTACCGTATTAGTGTCGCGTAAATTCTTCCTTGACTATAGATTTGCCTCTTTTCAAAAATTCTTTTGTCCATATTCCTTTTTTTCTTCGCTGGTCTGCAGCTACATCTTCATCTTGAGACATGTTTACACGAGAAAAATATTGAAGCAAATGTAGCACTCTATATATTCCTTTACAAGTACTGAATGTCTGAATATAATCCCTAATTCAATATTATTGCGAAATATTAATATTGTAGATGCAGAGGGGACTTATAATGATGATCTTATAGCCTCCTGCCACGAACACTCGACAAGTTTTAATCACACTATTTTTGTGGTCCATTATTACCTCTGTTTTCTTAGAACTTATACTAAAATTATATAAAGTCACAACAACTATAATATCAATTTTATTTCTATTAAACTTTACGATAGTTAAACTCAGTGGCGGAGTTCAGAGAGCAGATTTGGACAACAGATAATATTATTTACAAAACACTTGTAAGTTGTAACTTCTCTGTGGCAATTTTTGTTCATTTTAAGTAAATAAGGACTATTTAGGCAGGCAAATGGGCAGAAGGTTCACTAAGAGTCGGTGTTTTTGGATTGATGCGTTCTTTTTTTGAAATCGTTTTCGTATGACAATACTTCTGAGGGCAGTTGATTTCGCTGACACGTGGTTTTAACATCTCATTCACTAATTTCAAATTTGAAAAATACATTTCTTTAATTTTTTATCGAAAATAAACAATATTTATTTCTATATAAATATTTCTAAGTTTTTGGTACTATTAGTAAAGAAATAGTTTAAAAATGAGCTTATCAAATGCCTACCGCCAAATGCAATTCCGCCACTGAACTGATGAAATTGTTGATTGATTATGGATTCTATTAATGTTACAAAATTCGATACTTACTATATAATAACACTTCTATCGTATCGAGCTTTCAATTAAAATTACAAGACAATATGATAAGACAATAATACTAGAATAGGCTTCTATGGTATAAAAATATATTCACTTTACGAATTTAATACTATGTTTGGAAGAGAACTTATCTGACTTGTGTGTATTAGGAGAAGCAACGATTGTATTAGATATTTTCTTTTTAATCGAATCCCATACTCAATTAGGCAAATGGTACTTACTAAAATTGTAACTAAAAATTTTGGAATTTAACATTGACAAAGATCGTTTCGTTTGCTGATATTTTGAAAATAAATAAAATATACCTATTAGGTGTCTATTGGACCATTTACCGTGTAAAGTTAATGTATTGAAGTAAAACAGGCAAAAATAATTGTAGACAGGTTAAAATAGGTAATACAAAATAAATCAAAAAGACATGTCTATGAAAATATTTAATAAAAATAATTTATATTAGATAATCACGATCACAGAATGGTATTTTTTTTTGTGAACAGAATTTAAAAATTAATCACAATTGATGTTTTTAAAAGCTCGCGTTGACACAAGTCAGACAAGTTTGGTTTAAAAGATTTATGTCTTATAGTTCTCGAATTATTAATGTTTTGTGCAGATTATATTTTGCGGCTAATCGCTTTAAATATACACAATTTGGACCAAAATTCTTTTAAAATTGTTTAAGCTCTAGATTTGATTAAGTGCAGAACGGGATGGAATGCTTTTTTGACAGTGTTATGACGAAAGCTTACTTACTTACTGTATTACCTGAAGCATGGCGTTATAAGGAAAATTCCAGTTCAATTATGTCTTCAGTGATTAGTAATTTTTTTCGTAAACATGACGGTGAATTAAACAATAATATGGTAATTGTTCGTAGAGAACCGGAATTTTTGGCGAAATAAAAAATCAATACGAAAAATTAATAAAAGAATGCAACAAACATTAGATAGACTTGTGATAACTGTTAATTTCAAGTCTTTTTACGCAATACTAGAGCCGCTATAGGATTTTTCCTATAATTAATTAACCTAGACGCGATTGATAATGTTTTACCAGGAGTATGGCTAAACCTGGACTTAGATATAGGCCACCTGCTCTGGAGGGCAGTTGAAGGACACATTTGAAACAATTTAATTTTTTAAACTCCCTGTTATTTAGTGAACATATGTTTTAATGTAAATTAATAGTATATTTATGTATAATGTATATATATCACTGGACAGTGTAAATTAAATTTACACCCCAGATCCGGATATCAGAATTCCGGGTCTGATAGTCATTCTACCTGTCAGAAAAGCATTGTCAACTGTACTGTACACTAAATATTATTTGAATGTATATATGGATTAAAAAGCTACGTTACCGTTACGTGTTAGTGTTAGACTAATACAATTAGATCGAGCACCCTTTTTGGAATGAAAAGGACATAAAATCACAATCTCTAAATGAATAGATAAATAAATAGGTTGTGAATTTATACATTTTCTAGATTTTTATAATAAAATTATTGTTGAATCTTCACATCTCCAATAGCTCGCTTGTTCTACGGCTTCAATGTTACAATTATTTGTTCAGATAATTTCAACGAGATCGTTTACAGTTTATCAAATATCAAAGCTCATTAGACAATTATCTAGAACTATAAACGTTGTTTAACTTGACTGTCTTCTTGAAACGGTATGTGAGATGTCTTGAATTGATTTCAATTATAGGTAAGACCTATTATAATAGTACTCAAACAAAAAAAAACTTTTAGGCGTCGTATGTTAAGCGGAGAAGTGAATTTGAGCAACGCTTAATATGAATTCATAGCAACGTAATTGTTTGTCAATTAAGAAATGTTATTATATAAAACTGCCAATATTATTACAACAATAAAAAAATAATGTTTTTATTGCATTAATAGACTTAGGAATGCCTAGCCTTTAGCTTGTGATGTGTTAGCGTGCCTAAACAAAACTATATTTCCAGTTCTTAGAGCTTAGAGACGAATTGTAACGGATTAAATCGCGTTACAACGAAGACTGAAACGACAATAAGCCACGAAGTAATGCTCCGATGTTCGAACGCGTTTTAATCAGTTATAAGTTTATTAGAGATAATTATGTATAACACATCTTATGGGTATGTTGTGAAATATTTTTTAAACGGAAATTCTGCGGTCTGCAGTCTATAAATATAAAAATTTTAATATTTGTTGCAGAAGATATGGAATTGATTTAATTTTTGACTTACGCCCTGTAAAAGTTGTTTTATCAAGTAATGCTTTAATTTGTTTATTGTGAACATGAGACAGAACCTTTTAAGAAAAGATTTCATTTTAGAAAAACTTACGTCTAAGTATAAATAAATATATTTTTACTAACGAGTGATGGCTTAGTGGATGAAAGATGCGTGTTGTTCTGTAGGTAATGGCTTCAAGTCTTGGTAAAATAAATACAATCAAATGCTTTAGCTACTTAGTTTTTATTTCAGCCTTATCTTTATTCAGCGAAGCTGTTTATTCCGCGACTCGAAGCTAAAACTTCATATTCAAACTTGTAAACCACTAAGACACGTCTGTTTATATCATGTAGTTAACCCAATTATTTTTTATAAGTAAAGTTATAAGATATATTTATTTCAGAATATTAAACTGCAGACAGTAAAAATACTTATTCTATAAGATAGTAGATAATAGAATGGCTTTAATTAAATTAGACTTATTTTGACGTCTATGTCTTAATTTACAAATTGTTGACCTTTTGACAATTGACAGTCGTTTATGACAACATGTGTAAGAGAAGACATGGATCGTTTTAAACTTAGGTGTACAGACGCGTGTAGGCTTACGGAAATAGTTAGGTGAAAGGAAATTTGATAAATTGAATAAATTATGAAAGATTACTGAAGCTAGCCTATTATATAAATGTAGATTATTTAATAATTTTTTAAATTTTAAAACAATTATATTTAATTATAATTTTAATTTATAATTTCAATTATATACATATTATATTTTATATATGATAAATATAACATGATTCGATGAACTAATCTTAGCTAAATAATTCAAACTCTTGGATCCTAGATTTCGATCCTCTATCCGTGCAAAAATTCATAATCTATTCGGCCTTTGGAGTCTAGACATTCGCCGGGCGTATTAACACTGTTTTACTCGTAGGAGATCCATGAAAGTGTATGCCTCACAGAATACCTGTTCACGAACTCGTCCATTTTCGAGAACACTCAAGAAATTCGATGTTTAATGTTTTAACGCCGTGTTTCTACTCCTGTTTACGCAAAGATTATGAAGTTTTCCTTTGAAAGTTTTGAAATGCAAACTTATTTTTATAATAGGCTAGTTTTCATCACGATACAAATTATTTAATAAATTTGTCTTATCAAGTTTCCTTTACAACGATGACAATAATTATAAAACGTGACAATAACGTAGAAGAAATGATATTATTTTACTCGGATTAATCATTTTTATCCTAGACGGCTGGTGTACACTGAAATGCCTAATAAATATTAGATCTCTTTGTAGTATGTCTTTTATTTTTTGAAAATTGATTTATAGGTAGTTAGAAAATTTTATACCTAACCCAATAAAACATTTAATCGTAAAATAATGTAATTCCGTATAATTACTCATTAAGCCAGCTCGCCATGTCGCGGGCAACCGCTGGATCCAGATCGCTCAAGATCGCAATAGATGGGCGTCTTTGGGGGAGACCTATTTCCAGCTTGACTTGAATAGGCTGATGATGATGAAGCCAGCTCGCTTGAAATGATACCAAAGACACCCAGAATACAACCGTGAAACAATACTAATTAAATTCTGTTCTGAGTGAGTTCGGATATTGGAGGCCCTTGAAAATATACTGCTTAAGCGGCATATAAAACCGGCAACACAGCCAAATCGCGGATTATGCAGCGTTGGTGTTCTCTTACCATGAAAGAGATCCGCCTGTTCCTCTGTCCTATATAAAAAAATATATATATTCGGATTTGTAGCACTCTTCTATTGACAGAGTGGTTAACTAAAACTTCTGATATAAATTATTACTATCACATAAAGTATAAATCAACTCAAATATAACTTTAGTCTTAGTTTTTCTTTAGTTTTTTTTAGTCCAATACTAAGGAAAAACTCAAGAGACTCATTAGGATATTAGGATAATGTTATACTATTTTCGCTATGTTCAAACATTAAAATACATTGTGAACTAGAGTAGCAGTACTATAAAATTTTATTAAATATAATATTTTCATTACAAATTTATTTAGCTTGAAATCTCTTAAAGATAGGTATAAGACTTAATAGGAATGTTTGATTTTAAAAGTGCGTTCCAAGCCATCTGTTGCAAACATTAATAAACAACAATTCCATATTGGACTTACTTTGACATTACATAGATGTCGCTAAACATAACAATAACTTTTTAGTAATATTACTAGGCAACTTTTATTCCTACGATTCAAGCTGAAGTTCGAGTCTCACAGGAGCTAGTCGTGTATGACTCCCGGCGAGCTGTCCAAGTTCGCGATAAGATGTCAGGGCTGAATGGTACACGATTATTAGCCAAGCTGAACTGTAATATTTAATATTTTTATATTATGTATAATATTTTTTTGAACATACAGTATATTCTTAAAAACATATTGAGATGCTACAATCAAGATACCTATTTCTTTAAATTTATCTCTAAGTGTTGTTAAATAGCATTGGAAATATAAATATATAAATATCATTAGCCCGATTAACTTGCTTCTGTAGCATAAATACAGAATTAATTCGGCAGCATTTCCTCACAGCAATGTGCTATATAAATCCCACTCTAGCCAACAGCATGAAGAATTATATTTAAAAAATGGGTTATGACTTTAAAACGTTGTTCTTTTGTAGAACTTCGACGTCAAATTCATAAAATATTCCTTTTTTCTAAGGGTTATGTTAAAAAAAAATTTACAAATGTAGTAGAAGTTATGGCTTTGTCACAACTATGTTAATAAATAATCGACTTTTTTTAATGGAATTTTAGATAAACCTTAGTCTCAAAGTCGAATTAAAAGTACATATAAGGTTTATCTAGGTTATAAGAATACATGAGTTATAATACAATATGTTTTTAAATAATATTTGTTCTTTTCTGTTAGGTTCAGGCAGGCAAAGTCGCGAATAAAAGTGAGTATCAGCATAAATAAGAATGCAGTGTCAACAAAAGCCCTCGGAGGGATCATAGTTGTTCCGAGGCGGAGGCTGGGGGAGGCGTGCACCGCGCTGATAACGGAATGGGGCGAGATTTGTTTCAGCTTAGTGATTTTCGCCCGCTTATTACTACCAATTTTCTCTCATCTCTCCTGAGTATGCTATTACCCTGGGAACGCGAGTTTTTAATGAATAAAATATTTTTAAGACGAAGTTTATTTACTTGACGTATCAAGCAAAAGTACTCGTAAGTAACTAAGCACTCCCTAAGCTCGCTATTACTTGTTTTAATAACACCTCAGACAAAGCATTGAAATCACGTATATACTCTGTATCGCTGCGTGAGTATATCTTACGCGGCGTGGCGTAAAAAACCGACAACACCACCGAAGCAAAGAGTGTGGCGTGGTTGTCCATGGGTGGCAATGTTCTCTCGCCATATAGGAGATCCACCATCTCTGTTGTTTACTATACGTACTACTTAAAAAGGCCTTCCTTTGTAGGTAGGTAGTGGACTATACAGCCGATCGCTTCTGTTTTTGCTTATTTCACTAAAATAGTCTAGTAATATAATATAATATAGGGACATATATTTTTTGTAAATAACATACAGGTTAATAAACAATTCGTTCGATCTTTTCTCCATATCATAAAAATAAACAAACTGCCATATTATCTCTCCATTTTCTTTGAGGGTTTAAAAAGTTGACAAATTTCTTCTTAATACCGTTAAGAATAAGGCAAATTTAACAATTTTAATTAATCCGAAAACTTCTCTCTTAACAATCGTTAAGCTCCAAGTAATTCTTTATCGCCTTTTTATTTCACGGAGTTTAACATTTCATTTTTGTTTTTTTTTTATTTCGAAATTAATATTAAGAAATATAAAAATTGTAAGAAAAGTTAAATAAAGAGAAACTCACACATGGAAAAGCCATATGCGGACGCATTAATTGGGCCGGTGCGTCCGAAGTGATACCACGGGCTCACAGAATACTCAGCGTGAACTGGTAGTTGAACTTGAAACGGTACTTTTACTGTTTCGCTGCGTGAAGAAATCGGAGGCTCTTAAAATGCCGCTGAAGTGGCGTAAAAAGCCAGCAACACAACCAATGCGCGGTCTATGGCGTGGTTGGTGATAAGCGGCGATATTCTCTTACCATATAAGATCTGCTCCGTTGACCGCTATACTATAGAAAAGGCTTTATTTCACATAGTCGCACATAACGTATATGGACAACTTATAAAAATTGTGGCTACTAAACAGATATTGATTCAAAATGAGTTAATAAATTATATATATTGGTTTTATAAATTCACACACTTTTTATGGCAAGCTCTTAATCCCCTAAATTAATTTCGTATGACTACGAGGCGCGTGCCGCGGCGCCGCCTCCCTTTTGACATCACCCAGCCAAGTGAGGAGCTATTGATTCCATAATACGACTTTATTGATATGGACAAACTATTAGAGGCATATCGCCCCGGCTTTCAATGCGATACTGTTGTGGTGTTAAATTTTGTGGTGAAGTTATTTTTTATTGCTTATTAAATTAGAAAATAATATTATCTTGGGAGCTCATTTTAAAAATTACTTCATGAATCATTTTAAAGTAGATACGAAATAAAATTCTTATTTTCCTATTAAGAGTATAAATAATGATTTTTTTATTGTATATTATTATAGTATAGGTAACGGAGCTGGCGGGTCTCCACCATGGTCGCCTTGCTTGTGTTGCCTGCCCGCTAATTTAAAATGTCTCCAATATCCTTAATCAGTCCGGTATTCTGTTATCCTGTGGTATCACTTAGGACGATCTGCCCAATATGTGCTTCATCATGGCTATTTCACGGGTAAGACAGTGTTCAGACACCCGCCTGGCCTCTATCAAGTCCTTCCAAAGACCGAAAAAATTATAACCGTTATCTCTCGTGGCTGGCTCGTACGACCAGCTAAGAGAATATAAATATTAGTTCAACATTGTTAAAATACCAAAACAGTCTAATTACGGGAAAATTGATGAAAATATTTTTTTTAACAAATCAAATAATTTATTCACAGTTCGGTTTTAGGCTGTTGCTTATGCCACTTCCTGAAGGCATCGACGGCCTTCAGCACATCGCTGGAGAAGACTTCCGGCAGCTCCATGGCCAGAAAGTGGCCGCCGTCCTGCAGGATTGTCTCATGCAATAAGTTCCGGTACTTGAACCTGAGAATCCAGGCGGGCGGGTATGCCAACTCGTGCTTGGCTTGGATTACCCATGTCGGTACTGGCGTTTGTATTCTATAAAATGTCAATATTGTGAACATTTATATAAAATAATTTGTTTTATGGAATAATAGACAACGGAGCAGGTATGTCTTCTATATAGTTATAGTGTAGGAGAGATATGCTGAAGCAAATGTTGGACACATGCCGGCTCATCCGAAGTGATACCATGGGGTCGCAGAATAATCATCATGAAACGGTACTTGTACAGTGTTTCGAAAAATGAGTGAGGTTATCAGAGTCCCTTAAACATGCCGCTTGAGCGACCTAAAAAGCCAGCAACAAAAAAAATGCGGGGACTGTGGCGCGGTTGTCCATGGGCTGCGGTGTTCTCTTACCATATAGGATATCCGCCTGCTCTGTTGTCCGCCATATCATTAAAAAATACGGATGAAACTTTACATCTACATTGATGTTAATAGAGACTGAGAATATTTTTTGGTGTTAGTTGAAGTTCATTTTATATAAATATTTTTAACGCTTTCAATTTTTCTAATCTCAAACTATTTCATAAGATTTGTTCGTAGAATATTTGTATCTATGTACTTTTCACTATTGTTTTTGTATCGGTAAATGTGAATAAAGATTGTATATGAAATCCTTACCCATCATAATTATTTCTATTGAATCCCTTGTTAATACTTTCAGCATACAACCGCATAGAAGTAGTGATGGAATTGGTAACCCAGTAGACCATGAGGTTGTCGATGAGCTGGTCTTTCGTGAAACGGACGGTAAGTCCGCCGTCTGGCTTCGAACGGTGATCCAGATTCGTCCCGGAAGAGAACTTTTCAAGTATATAAGCTGCCAAACCAGCTGGACTATCAGACAAGCCTACACCTGGAGATTTTGGTAATTATAACGTAAGAATAGGCTATTTCGTAGTGTCAACAATATTATGAATCGTATATAGTTATCACAGAAACCATCAAATACCACCGACCGATTCTTACCGACTGTATCCGGTTTCGTAGCTTGAATGTGGAGATATCCGGTTTCCTCAAGCATTTTCATAAAGAACTTGGACGCTGGATACATCCTATCTTCAGCTTCCTTACTCACAATCAGTGGTGGATAGATGATGCCCAAGAGCCGGATAATAATAGATACTGGTGTTCTCAAGAATGGCATATTGGTGTGGTAACCCAGCACTTCCTATGAACACAACTTATACATAATAGATAGGTTCTTTCAAACAGTGCGGATTGATGTTAATAATCTATGGCGGTCATTTTATTTTAGTTGTATCTGTTAAATGTTTTTTTATTATTGAATCACTCACGCCAAATTGCCATGGCATGTTACTCGGCTGAGCAGCATTTAAAAATGATAAAACCGCATTATCAAAATGAGTGTTCGTTCGTACAAAAATTGCGCGCATTTCGGCCAATTTACGGCCCAAAGTCTACTCTCGAACGATTGGTGAGTAAATTTCATTCGAGCAAATGGATATTTTATATGAATACCTTTGGGAAGAAAGTAGCCATGAGACTCCCCACAATCGAGCCCCAATCACCGCACTGAACATAGTACTTCTTGTATCCGAGTCTGTTCATCAGATTCCTCATCACCACCGCCATTTTGTCCACACCGAGGCCGGGACGGACTGCCGCCTGCATGCAAGCGATTATTCAAATATCTATATTTCTCATTAGCTGACACGCCATTATGTAAAAATATGAAAAATATTTTTTTTTCCTTGAGTTTTTTAACAGTGCGTATCTGTCCTGATCGATAACACATCTGTCATCGACAACACATCTGTGGCCTTCCTATTTTTATTAAAAAATAGATATATGTATTATTAGCATACATACACTCGAGAAGCCGTATCCGGGCAAACTGGGAATGATGAGTTCGAGAACGAAGTCCCGGTCTTTGCCGACCGCCGTAAGGAGGGGCGCAGCTCCGTAGAACTCCAGGAAGGAGCCGGGCCAGCCGTGTAGCATTAGCAAAGGCACCACTTCCTTGCCAGCGGGTACTTGCTAATATTTATCGAAACAAATTAAATTTAAAATAAACCAACATATATACCCTTTCATTTCGACGGAGATTTGTTGTTTATTAGATTAATCAATTAAATTATCTATTGTATCATAATTTTGATGAAAATTACGACGCAGCGCCAAACAAAACCTTCCCAGTGAGATCTTTAAGGATTAAAATAAATAGAAAACACTTCCAAATAGCAATGGAGAAATAAAATGTAGTAAAATTTCACGAATAATAAACCAAAAAGCAACATTATATTAAATTAAATATAGCTTTAATCAAATACAAAATTACTTATAAAACATAAGTCTAAGTTCACGAGCGCTATCTTCTGAGAATTAAAATCATAATCTTCTTTATGTAATTAAAAAACAAAAGTTCATAGGAAATTTTTCATTCCTACTGCAATTTTTATAATTAAATGATAAAGAATCGCAAATAAGTCTGCTTTCGTATATAGTTACCGCGGGTTTAATCCTAATGAAATGTACGTCCAAACCCTGGATATTTGTTCTGTAGTGTGGATGCTTGTTGATGTACACAGCACGTTTACTGTAAATATAGTAAAAGTACATTAGAAACCTAAATAGATAAAAAAAGGCTTTCACTAGAACAAGGTTATCCCATTTATTCTACAAAAACCTTGTAAAAGTTCCTCCTGATCCATATTATATTTAAATACCTTCTGAGGTTGACTATATAATTTGTAAATTTATATTATCGTGCCATCACAGCCCATGGGCCGACTTCGGACAAAAATCTGCAGCCGGCTCTTTTGTTTCTAACTAGTTATTTCCTCGTCTTAAAGGTCCTGTAGGTGTAACAAGGTTCAAGTTTTTTAACTGGTAAGCGGACAACGGAGCAGGTGGGTCTCTTATTTGCTAAGAGAACACCGCCACCCATGGACAAGGTGTCACAGTCCACGCATTGGTTTTATTGCCTGTTTTTACGCCACTAAAGCGGCATAGTTAAGTACCTTCCATATCCTCACTTACTCAGCGAAACACAGTAGAAGCACTGTTTCAATCACGCTTTACCATTTCACGGTGAGTATTCTATCAGGCTGTGGTATCACTTCGGACGAGCCAGCCCAATTAGTGTGTCCGCATATGCTCAGCATCGCTTTCCTACGCGTCTTACCTGTAAGGATATTCATCAGTCCAATATTTGATCCAGGCTTCCAGCTCTTTGCTGTTGAATCCGTATTGAAAGGCGACACCTTCGAGTGGAGGCGTAAATGCTCGGTGATCTCGCAGGCGTCTTTTGATATCTTTTACCGTCTACGAACATAATGTGTATTTTTTGTTAAATTACATTAAGACCGGGAATCTAACCTGGTACCCACGACGTCATGGGCACATACAACATGGATCGGCTACAAATCGACGTTATATAGAGTGAAATATTTTATTTAATAGATGAATACTATAAATTATTTTGACTTAGGTCATAAGTTGCTAATTTTTACTTTTTTCATTAGTATTTTAATATCTTCATGTATCTTATAAATAAAATCAATTGGTTTATTGACTTACGTATATTATACTTTTAGATAAAACCTTTTTTATCTAAAAGTATCTTTAAAGCTTTTCGAATTAAAGATATATACTTACAATATTAAATGTACTATAATAATATACTATATAAAATAATAAATTTTATAACTATATATTATATTATATATATTACAATAATTTATAATATATATTAAATATATAATATATATTATTACTTACAAAATTGCTAAACTCCACTTGAAAAGGTGTGATGTTATTACTCTGTTTTGATTTGGACAGCGACGTTCCCCACCATTCTTCCAAATCGATATCTGGTAAGGGTTCTGGTGCCTTCGTCATGAAGTAGATGAAGGGTGCTACGATTAAGGTCAAAAATCCCACGAGGACTACACGGCAGATCTATGATAAAACAATATTTTTGGAAAATATATTTCTGTTTTCTTGTTTCTGATTCTGTATTTCAATCCCTCTAAACCATATTTTTAAAACAAATCAAAGGTTTTTATCGATTCTATCTCAGTGTAAGAATTAATAAAAACACTACTTAAAATGCATAGTGCGACCAACGACATTGAACGTTTTTTTAATCTTTATTGTTAAATACATAATTATTATAACTTAACTTTTTATAAGGCTCAAAGAATAGTGAATATTTTCTACTATAGAAATAACCAAAGTCTGTGAATATAATTTATTCTGAGCTAAACTTATATATATGTATGTACGAAATACAAAATTTGTATAATCTAAATTACGGTTGCAATACCATTTTTATGGCATCAGAGCAGATCGGTCTTCTACATGGTACGAGAACACATGGGCGGCGAGCCCATGGCGCGCTTTGGTTGTAGTGCCGGCTTTATACACCACTAAAGCTGCATTTTTAAGAGCCTCCGATATCGTCATCCACTTACCGAAACACAGAAGAAGTACGTAGTAAGTAGAAGTGTCAAATACCATTTATGCTAAGTATTCTGTGAGCCTTTGGTATCACTTCGGACGAACAGGCCCAATTAGTACGTCAGTATATGCATCAGCATGGCTCTCCCGATACACTATTAAGATACTCGCCAGGCCACTGTTAACCCCTTCCAGAGATCGAATAAATTATAAATTCATCATCATCATCATCAGCATCATCAGCCCATCTAAATCCACTGCTGGATATAGGCCTCCCCCAAAGACGCCCACCCGCTGCGATCTTGAGCGAT
>DWCF01004374.1:0-16673 GCA_018230265.1 Delias oraia
CAAGTCCACTGCTGGACATAGGCCTCCCCTAAAGACGCTTGGTCATAGGGGGGCTATTTGCCTTAATCACCACGCTTGGCAGGCGGGTTGGTGATCGCAAAACATAATACTCCTCAGAATACTATAGTCAAACAGCCTTTCTGTGTTTCGCTGAGTTAGTGAGGATATTTGAGACCCGTAAATTATCGGTTAAGCGGCGTCAAAAGCCGACAAAACAACCTAAGCGCAGATTGTAGCGCACTTGTCCATGGGCGGCGTTAATCTCTTACAATAAAGGGGACCCGCTTGGATATAATAAAGTAGCAAGATTTTAGAAAGAAAACTTGCTATTTTGTTCGCAATAATACCTACTTAAGCAATAATGTCAATAAAATAATTTCAAACAAAGAAAGTTAATCTAAAATGATTCTGTGATATATATTATAAATACATTTTTACATAATGTATTAAATGACATTCAACAGATTTCTATTCGTATGTCAGATCTGGGTCTTTTCTATCGCAGTTCCTGCCCACTGAATTTATTTCATATAATTAATTGCACAATTGGGCATCTGTTACAGTGTATTGTGAATGTATTCTTTGCTCTTTTTCATAAATTAACTTATGAACAAGGGTCGTAATCCCGAAGTTATTATTGAAAGCACGCGCGACGGAACTACTGCTTCTATACTGTTGCTACGGTAGAAATTACACTTTTGTAGAAGTTGCCGTGATATGTTATATTTAAATCGATTTTGTTTAAAATCATGTATTTAAAGATATTTTAAATCAAATAATATAATCGTTTGTAATGACATGTAAAATAAAACCAAATTTAGTTTCTCTGCAAAAAGAAACGAAATTTAATAAAATAAATCGCACTATCTTAGAAAGTTTCAATATTTAAATTAAAACTAATTGAAAACCGTTAATTTAATTAATAATTTTATATTCCAACATTTAAAAGCTGTTTGTATGTTTGCCTTTTGCCAAATAGGCAGGTAGGCAGATAGGTTCAGCGCGAGTATGTTGCCGGCAATTAAGTGAACTTCGAGGGACTATTATATGTAATATGTTATAGGTAAACTCCAAATAATTCAGAACATTCTCAACGATACATGCTATAGAATAATGTTCTATTCCGCAAACTTTTTGTGTGCATGGTACATCTAGGAAATAGTAAGTTTTTAAATATGAATCACAAATAAAAAAATCTTATGTAATTATTAATCAAAATTGATTTATTAAATACCAAAAAGGAAATAAAAACCTCTCGCTTCTGTACTGCGTGAAATGTGAATATATCATATATATGTGAATATAATAATATGCCTCCGATATCCTCACACACTCTGCTAAACACAGTACTATTTCATGCTGAGTATTTTGTGAGCCCGTGGTATCATTTCTGACGAGCCGGGTCAATTAATGAGTCAGCATGGCTCTCCTATGGGTACTCTCTTAAATAGTAAATATGTTTACTTTAGTAAATCTAATTATATTTGGAAAAAGTAATGTTTTTCATTTACTGATTTGAATAAGATCTATGTATGTACACGACATAGGAAGATAATAGCTCATTATGGATGTCAAGGGCCAAGCAACAAGGAAACAAAAGGGTGTACAAGGGCACGTTGCGCAAACAGAGCACTTATTAATATTATCTTCGCTGGCATCGGAACGATCCTATTACTGTCCCTTATAGATTTTATCAACTCTAATTAATTGAGATAAAAGATCAATTCTTCTTTGAGGTCTTACTTGCAATTTGAAATTATATTTGACAAGAAATAATATTTGCGTCCGACGGTATGCTTCCATAAGTTAACCAGAATGTAGCTACTAACATTTTTTTATAGTATAGCGGACAATGGAGCAGGTGGATTTCCTATATGGGCAGATAACACCGCGACCCATGGACATCTGAGTTCAAAGTGAACCTAAATAAAATGCAATAATAAGACCATAAAAAAATGTTCCACAGTAGGAACATTTTATATGGAATTTAAACTACTACTGTAGTGAATTATACTATACTCTATTAGATTTTTAATAAATATCTTCATATAATATTTATGTTTCTTACTGTTAAAACCTTTACTGAAGTGTACATTTAAATAAGCTAAGTCTGTGCAGCCATATATGAGCTTTAGTGAGAGGAGTTTAGCAGCAATAAATTTTTACACATCTTAATATAAAATCTAACTACCACAAAAAGCCCTTTAATTTTTTCCGGTTAATATATAACCTATGTCATTTAATTACGTAAATTTCTATTGTTGACAGAATTTTCAAGATACATAAGATAGAGTTCAAGATAGAGATTACCCCATACAACATCACAAAAGAACTAACCTCTTTTTTATTTTAATATATATTATATAGCTATATAAAATATATAGATAAGAAAAAGATATACTAAATCAGATAACCTTCTAACAGACCATTAGCGATCGTGACATCTGCACTCTTTGATGTCTGGCAGCTAAATGAGGAATCTCGTTATCACGTTTAACGTTCCGCCGAACAATGGGGAATTCGATTTTCAAATTTCAAATTTGGAACTTAATTCGATTGGCAGTTAATGCGGAATTCATGTTGGTGTAAATGGCGCGAAAGGCGTGAAGACAAGGGCTTCTTTAACGCTTAAACTGTGTTACCTACCTATAACTACATTTTAGGTACATAGCGAAACTTTGTAACAATTTGTGAAAAAATATATTTTCTTACAGTAATTAAATAAGAAAAAGCTGGCGACCTTCTTTCAATAAAATTAATAAATTTAATATCTATTCACTTTCTTATGCAAATTATTAAATTAGATTAATTAGTACACTTAAATTAATACCTAGTAGATATTTGATAAATTATTATTAAAATAAATATTTTTGCGTATTAACTGAATTTATAAGTAACAACGTTCGTTAAATTTAATTGAAACATATTAATTCACAGATTAAAATTAATTAAAATTTAACTGTATGTAACATTTCTACCTATATTTACATATTTCATGTTCATATTAATAAAAAATTACGTAGAATTCTGAATGCAGGTACAACTTAATGATTTTGACATGCTTTCACCGTTCAAGCCGAGATTCTGTTATCTTTGGAACAAAATATTTAAGTGTATCTGTGTAATTTTAATATCAAAATTTTCGTAATTAATATTTTATTGATTTTCTATATCATCATCATTTCAGCCATAAGACGTCCACTGCTAGACTTAGGCCTCTCACTTGGACTTCCATGAATACCTGTCGAAGGATGTCATTAGAGAGGGTGTGTATGTCTATATATAACTTTTCTATATACTACCATTAAATTATTATTATGTTTTCTGTATCTTGTCTTCGGTATATCATCTGGTTAAAACGCTGGTTCATGATTGTAATGGTTATCTCTCTTTGACCATTGACCATGCTTGGTTCTTTGTTTACTTATATATCAGCATATCAACACTGGGAAAATTGTGATAGCTCAGAAGCGAAAAAAATAAGGAAATAAGAAAAAAATGATATATTGGTGTCGTATCGATCGTCTTACGGCTGAAATGATGAGATGATCAAATTGTCCTATGAAATGATATATTGGTGTCCATAGGACAATTTGAGCATCTCATCATTTCAGACGTAAGACGTCCACTGCTGGACATAGGCCTCCCCTTAGATTTGATCATCTATTTCGCCTAAATTTTGTTATATTGGAGAGATTTTAACCACTATATCTTTGTAATATGATAATAAATAGTAGATACATATGTTACTTTAGAAGCGTCGTTCTGTTTTATGAGGTGTTTATGCATAAATGTCACTTAATTCACTATAAATCTCTTAGATCAATCGATAAAGTAAAATTTGAAGGTTAATTTTAAAAAGGACCAAGCCATGTCTATTTTAAAAATTAAAATTATTTTATAAACGCACCTAGATCTGAGAAGAAACTCAGCCAGATTCAAAGAATTAAATACTGTGTTTACAATCATTGTATATTAATATTAAAAACTAGAGAATGATATGCCGCAGTCATCTGATTGAATCGGATATTTGATTGAATGGCTACAACGTTCATTTAATGACGACATTTAGTTGAATGACTAGAAATGAACAAGAGTCACTCAACGTCAAACTAGTTAGCGGTTTGTCGCATAGCCCTTTGAACATAACGGACGTAAAATCAGGCAAGTGAGTGTAATTTAGTTCATATTTTCCCCACTGCGGCGTTATTCATTGTTTACCGAAACAAATAGGGCCTCAATCAGCTCACAGAGATAGCACTGTGTTGATATTTTTTTGATTCATTTTACTTTAATGTGACCTTTTCGTAATAAAATAGTGTGAACATGTATTTAACCATTGCTAACCTAACCTAAATATATTTCGGCCTTATATCTCATTCAACGACTACGATAAATGACGTTCAGTCAAGACGTTGAACGTTACATTCAACAACTTAACTTTACTTTAGTCATTCAATTGAATGTCGACGTTCAATGAACGTGCTAGTCATTCGATCAAAAAGCGGATCCAACTAGATGGCAGCGACATACACATTAGCAACAATAAAGCAATAATATATCTCATCCATCAGAATAACATATAGGCTATAGTATACTTATAATGATAGTGTAAATTGGACATATATAATAAAAAATTCACGTAAATCGGACGCAAAAGCGTAACTGGCCTACCCTTAGTTAGGTATATAATTATAAGATGGATTTTGCTTGTAGTGATTTGGAATAACAGTCAATAAAACACAATTGCGTTTCTCTGCAATAAAAGAAACGAAATTTAATGTTTCCAATTACCCAATCGTTCCCAAATCACAATCTTTACAATTTCATTTCACCACATACCATAATATAAGAACATTGAGATATATAATATAAGAAAATTATATTTTTCTTTACATAATAATAAAAGTACATACCTGCACTCTAGATTCGGGCAAATTAATCTTCAGCGCAACTTCCTCACGCATAAAGATGTCAGGGTAGCGAGTTTTTCCGAAAAGAGCTTCTAACACGTCCAACTGTGCACGAGTGAATGTTGTTCTCTCGCGCCTTTGCTTGCGGGGATTCACACCTGTAAAAGACAATTCATTGTCATCACTGTCGAAAAATTACATTCAACCATTATCAAAAACAAGAAATTCTTTATTCATGTAGGACATGTTTTTTTATGATGATTTGAACTTCAAACATTATAGTTATAAGAGTGGTATATTAGAAACCTTGGGAGAGGCATGCTGACGCACCAATTGGGACGCCTCGTCCGAAGTGATACCACGGGCTCAAAGAATACTCAGCGTGAAACGGCACTTGTACTGTGTTTCGCAGAGTGAGTATATCGGAGACCCTTAAAAGTGAAGCTTAAGCGGCGTTTAAAGCCGGCAACACAACCAATACGTGGACTGTGGCGCGGTTGTTCATGGGCGGCGGTGTTCCTTACCATATAGGAGACCCACCGGTTCCGTTATCCGATTTTAAATAAAAAATATATTACAATAACACTCAGTCCTGTTAAATAAAGTCATTGTATAATTAAATCTTATTTAGAAATATTATTATTTTAGTGATTAGTTTAAAATAATATTAAAATAGTTTCAAAGTTGTAGATTTTGTTTTTTCAGTGTAGTTGTCGGAATCGGTATGTTGACGGAAATATATTTTGAAAAAATTTAAATTTAAGTGTCTCTTATCATATAAAATTCTTAAAATCACTCCTAAATGTGTGAAATGAATTATATTCTAAAATTGCAAAAGAATTATTGTAGAATATCCGTCTCAATCGAAAAAATTATTAAAGAATACACAGATGTAATGTTTTTTAAATTAACGTCAAGAAGTTGCTTTTAACATATTAAAATATAAATTATAATTATCGTGATTAATGGGTAAAAATTAAACATACATATAATTTAATGAGTGTCATTAATTATTGAGTCGCGTCACGAAAATAAAAAAACATATGAATATGTACTTGAAATATCTTTTTTCCTATATTACGAGTAATTTCAAAGATAAATTACTTATTACCTTGAATTTCTGTTATGACTTTTTAGCTCATTGCGCATGTACGATTTTGTAATATTCTCTTAAATTCAAGGTTATTTTTAATTATTTATAAAATAATTTTTAACTAATGGCATTTTTATGTACATAGATAATAAATATAATTTTGATAGGTTTTTATCTATGTCAAAGTATAAGTAAATCCCATAAAATCAATGATATTTTACATAAGATTCGGATATTTGCATTGTTTAATATTTTATGGTGTGGTATGCGTTTTAAAAGTAGTACCTATGTAAAAATAATTATGTATACATAACTTGGGTAGCGATATAGGTATATGGGTAGCTTCAAAGTTACATTGAAACTGTAGCTATTTGAGAACATAGATTAGGTAACTTCAGTAAGTTAAAAATCGGATATTGTAATATGTCACAAATGGAAGTCTTTATAAAATAGACCATAAACAACACAACTCAATCATTTGTCGTCCAAAAATGTTTTACAATGCATAGACAAGCTGCTAAGCATAGATAATTAATCATAACTACTTAACCCGTTTAATCAAGTTTTTAACAACTGGTAACATTTTGTTAACATAATGCTTACATAATGTTTGACAAATGACAGTCTAGACTTTTTCTATGGGGATTACATAGCACGTAGGATTTTAATTTTTTAAACAATGATAAAGAGAAATGTATAGACAGGAAGTAGAAAGAATTTTCAACAAAATAATCGAAGCCTATTTTTTTTGGCAAATTGCTTAATTCTGATGTTCATAATAACATAGCCTACATTGAAAGTAATTCATTATTGGTCGATCGATCGTTGATCGAGGCAAAATATAAAGTTTCTTAGGTATCATCTTGGTGTTTATCGTTCTACAACTGAGAGTTTTTGAGGTATTTTATACCGCGCACCATCATTCTTGAGTAATCGTCTGCCGACGGAGTTATTTGCAAACTAATACGATATGGGGACCTTCAAAAAAAGAGAGTGTGGCAACGCGTCCGCGGCCCTGCACGTATCAGCGGTGCCCATGGGCGTAGGACCGCTTATCTTAAGCGAGCTTCTGTTTGGCATTATTATCATAAAAAATCAATAGACTGTTTTGTTTTTTTTTCAATCAACAACGTTTTTATTTCTCGTTTTTGTATATTATATATAATTAATTAATAAAATTACGTCCATATAATATACCAAACATGCAAGATAAAGATAAGATGCTAGATATAAAATCTAATTAAATTGTGTACTTTGCAACAATGGTGTCTATCAGTGATATGTCAAAAATTAAATTTCAGCCGGGTCAGCTGGGCGAAAAATTGTTATTAGGCTATTGAATCGCGCTCGCTTTCGGATTAAAATAAAATAATACAACATTCATTCGAAACTAGTCTAAAATCGACCCCATACAAATCCAAACAAACATTTCATACGAAAACTGTCACATTACCTATCCATAGAAAAGTGAAAATAAATAGATATACGACCGTCTCGTTTGCACGCTTATGCAGCCGCCAAGCTAGAACGGGGCATATGCATTTGAATTGTCATTGTTAACAATGGGGCTTGAGCCTTAATCCTCATGACATGGCGGTCTTTCTTTTTTAGCGTAGGCCCTGATATTATCTCTACGGTTGATTTTTGATAGGGCTAGTAGCTTGTTTATGCTGGCTTGTCTATGACTCCTAATGGTGTATTCGTGTAGAGATCTGGTTACCGCGCTGATAATTCTAAAAGGTGCGGTAGATTGAGGCGATAATGTTTAAGCCCGTGCAACCTATGATTTGGTAACTGATTTCTCTGAAGAGGCGCGGTGGTCTTAACGGTAGCTATTGATTCTTAATTTTCTTGTGTAATGTTTATACATGTATGACATTGCTCTATTTTTATTTAACAGAGCTTACAAGAACGTTTTTCTCACAATTTATTCAAACAAATCAAATCAAA
Organism: Delias oraia; assembly: GCA_018230265.1. Classification (NCBI taxonomy): domain Eukaryota; kingdom Metazoa; phylum Arthropoda; class Insecta; order Lepidoptera; family Pieridae; genus Delias; species Delias oraia. Next base: position 7,957 of record DWCF01004374.1, read on the forward strand.
TCAAACACTTTTTTTACCTATGTAAATGCGTTAAAATCCTAAAAATAAGGCATTGTAACGGATTTTTATCGCGAATCACTCTGTAATCAGCTACCTGCAGAGTTGTTTCCAGGATGGAGGCCATCTAAAAGTGCGTATCTATACCTAAAAGGCCAGCAACACACCCATGATCTCGTAGGGACTTGGGATTCAATAATTGGAAGACCACATATCCTAGCTGGAACAATTATTACAAGTGTATCGCTTGCCTTCCGATTTTCATACAAAAAGCATATTCCTATACCTATCAAATGCATAAATAAATTAGCCATCCACTCGCCACGTGTCTAAAACATCAACCCACAACAACCGGTACTGCTACGCTTATTACTTTCCCGTTTTTCGCGGCATTTGACCCTGTGTGCTTGCATAACGCATCTCTTTTAATGATGTGTAAAATATTTGGGGGAGCGCAGCTGCGACGTAAAATTCACCCCTATTCACAGTGAGTTTTTCACTTGTGGCAACACATAAGATGTTGGGCTGTCAACTGTCAATTTACAAAGGGCGCGGATTTAGAGGGATTGTTGTTTCCGAGATATATTCTGCTAATTAGTTAGAACGATAGTATCTAATGGTGCTGAATTAAATTGGACGGATTAGCTTCAATTGTAAACATCAAAAGGACATCCATACGGTGACTAAAGATAAATGTTTTGGGATATGTGATGCTTTAGGTTTATCTCTAAGAGTGTATATGAAATATGAACACCTTTAACAATTTCAGTTGAGTTTTGATATAAAAAACAAAGAAATTGATTAAAACAACATTAAAACACAACTTTAGTTGCCCATTCTCAAATGTCACATTAAATGGCTAATAATATTTATCAGAGTGGATGCAAGGATACATCTACTCCCCTGAATTATATTAGCTAGAGGTAACACATAATGTAATATATCAGGCTATTCACTGAAACGAGGGTTGCCAACTCATAAATCATGTTAACACATAAATTGTGCTTGCAACACTGCCCTAAGGGTAATAGCTTCAGGAGGGCAACCCTGCTCTATACGTCACGAACTCGACGCTATGATATTCTATTAGGGTTTTGTATCGGGTGACATAAGAAGGTAGGGGTGTGATAACGGAATTGTTGCGAAATTGAAATTTATCTAATAAATTATTGGTCGTTTGTTACAGTGTGATTGTGGGGCGTTTATTTGAGAAATCTGCTGTATATTTGCACACATTATGGCAAAAAGAAACCGACATTTACATATAAGGTTCTATTAGGGAAAATACTGATTGGCTTTTATTAACAAAATAATAGATAGGCAACCAGTATGTTCCATATTAGTATATAATGTAACTTTATTAATTATTTGTAAATGAAAAAGTATGTATATATAGTCGGATTTTTTGTATTTCAGACTAGTATAGACGGATATCAGTAGGTATTACATCGAACATATAAAATACTGGGTATGATGTCAACGTGATTTGATTAAAGCTAAATTAATATAAAAAATTAATGTAGGTATAACGGGCAACGGAGTAACCGGATTCCCCTTATGGTAAGAGATCACCGCCGCCAATGTACCTCGAACGCGCCACAATCTGCGCTTTGGTTGTGTTGCTGGCTCCATACATCGCTTGATCAGTATAATTTCTTGGCCTCCGATTATCCTCACTCACTCAGCAAAGTATATCACCTACAATTTCACGTTGGTATTTTGTTAGTCGATTGTATCATTTCATACCCAATAAATGTGCCAGCACGACTCTTCAGAAACGGCCAAGATATTGTTAAGACACTTGCCCTTCCACTGGTAAGCACTTACAAAAACCGAATAAATTATAAATTGTATCAAACCGAGTATAAAGTGATTATATTTCAGTTCTATATTAATAATTACAACAAGATTATTATCTGTTCAATGCACACGGGAAAATGATATGACTTATCAAATGTTAAGCGGAAAATGTTTGTTTCAATATAATTTCTTACCAAAGACGCGTGAAACAATATTATCTTTACTCAGTGTGAACATCTAGGATTAATTTTATCATTTCCGCTCTAATATAATTTAGCAACATTAAATTTATCTGTGTGTTTTAAATCAATTTTTTTCAATAGAACATCGATTATCACTTTTTAAAATATTTTACGTTCATCATCACCATTTCAGCCATAAGACGTCCACTGCTGGATATGTCCAGCAGTGGACCTATGTAGAGCAGACCTATGGGTCTCCCCTTCAGACCTTCATGCATACCAGTCGGAGGCGACCTACATTCAGCATCTTTCGGTGACCTTTATAAGGTCGTCTGTCCACCTTGTGGGTGAACATCTCACGCTGCGCTTGCCGGTCCGTGGTCTCCACTCTAATACTTTTCGGCCCCATCAGCCATCTACTCTACGTGCAATGTGGCCTGCCCATTGCCACTTCAGCTTGCTAACTCGGTGGGCCATGTCGGTGACTTTAGTTCATCTACGGATCTCCTCATTTCTGATTCGATCACGTGGCGAAACTCCGAGTATAGCCACTGCTAGTCTCGGAGTAAATATATTTTATATTACTGCTACATAAATAGTACCTAATTTTATTTTAAAGTATGCAAAGATTCAATAAATGTAAAAGAAAAATTGTGTGAGAATTTTTTAGCAAGTAAGTGTATTATCAAGTGTGAAGTGCTGAGCACACAGATAACTTAGTTGGTCGCGTGCGAGTCGCGTGACGTAAGCAATGACTTTGTAAGTGAGGACGATTAATGTGGGACAGAATTAGTTTTATTTATTACTTAATCGCGTTGATAGACAATATCCTATTACGATAAACTTGTAATTCATTAATTTTAAGCGCGATTTAAGTAATTTAACACCCAGTTTTTATTTTTAGTTATAAAAACATTCCAAAATATTATAATAACTGTTTAAAATGCTGCGTTATCCGTTAGGATATATCATGAAATATGTTCAAAGTTAAACATTTATTTCATATAGATATAACTTATGTATTTAGCTACTATGAAAGTCTTAAAAACTTAAGTTACAGACTTCACGTACACGTCTAGATACGAATTCAAAAAGACAGGTTTTTGTAAAGCTATATGTTTAAATTAATATTAGGAATCGTCTATTAACGTCCAAGCTACAATATTACTTAAAAACTCTTTTATCTAGTTTATAGTAGTTATAACCTATCTCTTGTTTGTAATATATATATATATATTTGTTAATATATAATTGATATATATAATGATATATAGTTAATATATAAGCTTAGCAATTTCATTTCTAAATCTTTAAAAAGCTAAATTTAAATGAATAATGCTTTGCCAATCATTCTAGGATCACATTAAAACGATCTATGAATCGATTTTTTATATCAACTTGCATCAAGAAAAGGATCCTTCATAAAAACATATCACTCTGAAGTTGTTATTCAAAATATACTCGAATTGAAAGCTAATTGAAGTGTAAACACTTAGGCGCGTGTTAACACCGACGCGCGGGGCTGGAAATGCGAAAATAGTGTACCGAGTTTGTAATCTAATACTTGAATTGGGTCGGTGTGAACGGGGCCAATTATGTTTTTATTGCGTTTAAAGCAATGTTTGCAAAAAAAATTATAAATAGTTTTATCTACTGACGATAAAAAGGGCACATTTTATTTTGCTAGATTTCTTTAACAGTTAATTTTACTCGTGGGAGAGTCATGCTGAAGCAATGCATTAGCTCTAATTGAGCCGGCTCGGCGGACCTGATACCACGGTCTCACAGAATACTCAACGTGAAACGGTAGTTGTACTCGAAACGGTAGGTAGGTACTTCTACTGTGTTTCGGTAGAGAGTTACGATGTCGGAGGTCTTTCAAATGCTGCTTAAGCGGCGTAAAAAGCCAGCAACGCAACCGTGGACTGTAGCGTGGTTGTCCATGGGCGTCAGTGTTATGTTGCCATACAGGAGACCGACCTGCTCCGTTATCCGCTATACCATGAAATACCCTTTAAATAAGATATATTAGAACTTATGGGTAAGATTTGATTTAACATTTGCTTGCAAGGTACACATCCGAAACAGCCATGTTTTAGCAAACACTGAATGTTTTAGTAGCGAGTTTATTCAATGATTGTCAACACCCTAACCGTGCGAAAGTGCACGTGATGTTACAGAGTCGTGGGCCCAACGCGGGGTCTTACGGACCCGGTGGGGCGACACCGCGGTTGATCGAACACTGTGATGTTTTCTTAATGGTATTTGCATAATTTAAAGCGAATTCTATTACTCTTTAATTTAGCGGATGCTCTCGATTTGTTTGGAAAAGTTTCGCCAAGGTTTGTTATTGTAGGTGTATCTTAGTATATTATTGGAAAATGTAAATTGATGTGTTACCCTATTGAAGAATTGGTTATAAAATTACTTTTAAATATCCAAAGTATGTTAGGTATAGTGTTGCCCAAATGCAAGACTTATCTTAGTCTTGGTCTTGCTAATGCGCTCCCAGTCTTAGTCTTAGTCTTACAAGTCTTGAATTTACCTATTAAACTATTAATATTAATTAAAGTTTACTTCAGACCATAGAAAAACCTATCAGAATAGGAACATTTTGAGGTTATCATAGTAAAGACCAACCAGATTTATAAAATATGTCTAAAGATTTAATGAGAAATTACAAAAATCACTGCCAAAAATAGCTGCAAGACGCAAGAGTCCTGCAGGCTTAGTCTTGTTCTTGCTCAAGTCTTACACGGTTAGTCTTGGTCTTGCTAAAATAAGGCGGTCTTGGTCGCGGTCTTGCATTTGGGCAACACTAGTTAGATACTAAAAGTATTTTTACAATGATATTAAATATGCAATTTTTAATTAATATATGTATTTGTTATTATCTTCACAATCACATTTCAAACATAAAGATGATTGAGCATCTTATATTTTGATAAAACTAGATTGCAAATAAGTGATTTTTATATAAATACATAAAAAATGGCACTTTCAGTTCAGTGAGGCGTGGCAAAGTGTTTATCATGAATGCACAGGCCTGAAGTTCACACTGTCTGTTTGTTTATGCGATGGGCTTATAAGCCCCGCAGCGGCACGCGCGGGTTGGGGCGTAAAATAAACTTAACTGTCATCGCTTTAAGATAACAAAACAATAAGATTTTGCTTAGAAACCGAGTAGCGGAATTACTTTTACGATGCTTGAGAGAATTGAAACGCCTATTTTTGATAGTAGAGAGATTATTTTGTTTTTTATTACTGTTATAGCGGACAACGAAGCAGGAGGGTCGCTTATATGGTAAGAGAAAAATATGCCGCCCATGGAGAACCGCACCACAATCCACATTTTGGTTGGTTTATCGACTTTTTACGCCGCTTAAACTGTATAATTTCAAGGGTTTTCCGATATCCTCACTCATTCATCGAAACAGTAAAACATTCTGTGAGCCCATGGAACCCATGGAGCATGCCTCTCCCACCGATGCGACAGTATTAAGACACTCACCTAGCTACCGTCAGGCACTTCCAAAGATCAAATTAAATTTATACTTTTAAATTTAGTTTTAAATAAAAGGATTTACCTAAATCTAATTCAGATTTTTATCTAAAGCGTAAGATTCTGCTTATTTTGGACAAGATATTGTGCCAAAAAAGACCTGTGGCATCATAAATCAGGTGGCGCTAAGTGCTCCACTGAACCGTATAGCATAAAGCAATAACAAACATCCTTTGTTTACTCAGCAATTAGTGTGAGGGCTCGAGGCCATAGTTTCTTTGAAATAGAATTAAAAATGTATCAAATAATTGTTTTACTATCAAATTGTGTATTAAAATGATTTACCCTTTTAAATATATTGAAATTATTGTTAGCAATAAAGAATATATTTTGGTGTGGATTTATCATTTTTACATTAAACATATATTTGATTATTTCCGTAGTTTCTATAACCTTTAATAGAATCATAGTTTTTTGGATTTTTTTTAGTTAACATTATTGATAACTTAGCATTTCCAATGCTGACTGTATTTATTTACAAAATCTGTAACACATGTACCTAACATAGTGCAGAATATCGTAAACCTTTAGGAAATATCTCCTAGGAACTTTTATAAGATCCACCCTGTATATTTGTCATTCTTAAATAGATATGTTGTTTTCGTGGGAAATGTACTTGTCAACGTGAATATAAAGTAAGAAAGAGCGCAGGGGTTGAAATAAAAACAAATAAGATTTTAAAAAGGAAAAAGCCTCAATAAAAAACAAATTCCAACGTCATCTTTGACATATTATTAACAACTACGTAAAAGCGATCTAAATTTATCAGAAGTAGCGAAATATTCCTTTAAAATAAAGTCAAAGATAACTTTGACGTTGACAAGAGCATCGCATTAAATTTTATTTAAAAAAAGCAAAAACAAACATGGCGGCGCAAGATGGCGGTACCACAAAGGGCGCCGGTAGCCGTTCGGAATTCAAAAATGATAAATTCAAAATTATTTATGTTCAAAGGTAATTTCATAGAGCTGTTATTGCGTTCGTGCGATAAGAAAAGATTAAATGGTAGTTAGTTTCATGGGATTTAGATAATGAATCATGTTATTGGTTAAGTGGTAATTACCCAGGCATACCTACACGGTTGAAGTATAAATTACCCACAGTGAAAAGTTTTTTTGACATATCTTATTCATTTGTGGTCTTATTTGATTCAGTTAAATCTCAATTACTTTAGAAAATATTTAAATGTTTTAAGGAGTTCATTATCAAAAATAGATACTTTTACTTAATCATTACAAAAATGCATAATGCAACTATGTATAAACATTTTAATGACAAGTAATAACATGCAATTTATTTGCGTATTTTCTATTCAAATAAAAAGTAAGTACAAACATACAGTAAATCCGATTACTATACCTAATCTGTATTTATTAATAATATTTACAAATCGCTGCAAATAAGTATGAGTAATACTCTTAAGCTATCCGTTAAAATATTTCTAAAATGGCGTATGGTGACTTTAACAGTTCTTTGCCAATTTTATTGATATCTTTTACTAAGGGCTGCTGATTAAAGTTTATTTGTTGTTTTGAAGCTTACGGCCATAACGTAAACCTCGTTGGAATGGTACTTGTGATATAAGAACTATGTATATTGAACGAATATTTGATATATTTATTTTGTAATTAGTATATAATTAAAAATTGTAATTAAAGTAATAATACTTGTACTGCGTTTCGCAGAGTGAGTCAGAATATCGGAGGCCCTTAAAAAGTGTTGCTTAAGAACCATTAACACAACCAATGCGCGGACTATGGTGTGGTTGTTCATGGGCGGCAGTATTCTCTTGCCATATAGGAAACCCACCTGCTCCGTTGTCCGCTATAGAATTATAAAAAATTGATTATAACAAAGTTCATATTCCCTCACTCAATAAAAACAATGTTTTATTTGTAATAATGTATAGGTGAATAAAGTTGTCAGGACCATATGGTCACACAGCGAGTAGTCATTCCAAAAAAATATATATTTTATTTAGTTTAATATGACGAAAACTAGTCTGTAGATTAAATATACCTAAAAATATTTGTGAAACAAATTTAAAATCAAAATATATGTTTTTTGGTAGTACCTTCCTATATATTATAATAAAAATACCGTATTAACAGCTCTTTATAGTTCCAAGTATCGTTATAAAATATGATAGTTAATTTAACCGGCGTGCGACAGCCTGACCTCGATTAACCGTGATGGGACTTTATAAATGTGAATCATTAACTTTTGAAAATTCCCTTTTATACGTAAAATTTTTTAATTTTTTGATTTATACTCTGTACTGTGCAGTAGGTACTTTTATTTTGAATTTCGAATCGCTTCTGTTTGTCTGGTAATCTCAATTTTCTTACGATAATCGATTCTATTTTTATATTTCTCACCAAAAAGTAACATTTTACTCCTTTAACGTACTTTTTCTTTAACTTTGTTATTCTACTTTCTCCTAAAGAGGTATTTGGCAGATATTTATACCTGGCTTTGATTAGCTTCCATTCATATCAGAAGCGTATGAAAGAATGCATTCAAAGAAACAATTAGTAAAATATAACAACCGGATCTAATGCGCGGTCAAGCTTTCAAAAGATAAATGTTGATTGATAAGCTTTTGTTTAGTGAAAGACAATTGATTGTGCGCTGTATATAATTGTATGCACTAATAAGTATTTCTTAGAACACCTCATTATAAAAAGGTTAAAGCTTTCTCTCAAACGTAAAAACCATACTACATTTACATCGCCTATGACTCATTTACAATCAAGCAACTTTGATTATTTTATTGGTATGGAATACGCATAGAATACTCAGCGTGAAACGGTACTTGTACTCTTTTTCGCAGAGTGAGTGAGGATATCGGAGGCTGTTAAAAGTGCCGCTTAAATGGCGTAAAAATCCGGCAACACAATCAATGCGCGGACTATAGCGCGGTTTTTCATGAGCGGCGGTGTTCTCTTACCATATAAAAGACCCACCTGCTCCGTTGTGCTCTATACTATTAACAAAAATTAGTTACCTATATTGAAATAGATACCAATATTACAATACAATACATTTTATTTATAACAACAAAGTTATATTTCTATAGTTAAATCTTTATAGTTTTAGTACTCAATTTTTCCTTGTGTTCTAGTACGTATTCAAATAGTAATGGTCAAAAATCGCAACTGACATATGTTCACTGG
>DWCF01004375.1:0-16672 GCA_018230265.1 Delias oraia
TTTCATGTCTATTCTGGTTCTTTATAAAGTATTGACTGCCTTGATGCAAACCACAGTCGTCATCAGTTTAAAGATGATAGGCAAAATATTGTGTGACATAACCCACCTACTGTTTACCATGATTGAACAATATGCATGTTAATATTCTAGGAATTATTTATTATAACTGAGGTTAATATTTTAAAAATATGTAATTAACACGCTAGGAATAAAATAAAATAAATTGGCAAAAACATGGTTAGTATAGATAAATGTAATAAAAATTATCGATAACATTAAATATGTATTAAAATGTCTTCTTCAACAATATTACCAGATTAAAGACCGTAACTTCACCCTTATCTTAACATTTATGTATTGTGATTTGTCCAATGTTTTCAGCCCTATTGTTTTTGTTTATTTATATCCACGTTTCCGTAATAATTATTAACGGGACTAGATTGGACGCTCACATATTGCTTGGTTATTATTGCTGCTCGTTTTACAATACATTTACTATCAGTTTGATATAAACAAAGCAAAGATAACTTAGCAATATGTATAACATAATTTCTATCATTCCCGCTCTAATTTTATATTTTTCTCTTAACTCAGTATACAAGGTATATCTTTACAATTCTATACAAAAGTAATTTAGGATTAATATATAAGTAAAACTAATCATTTCATCTGTATATATTTTGGATACTGAGTTTAGGAGTAATTTAATGAAATTTTAGTATGCGTTACAGTTATATATTAAGTTTGTTATGGCCCATGTTAAAAGTTTTTCTCTGTTAACTGATTGTGTTTTGGAATAGACGCGTGTGAATAAGCTCAAACGTATAATTCACAGGCGTTTCGTTTAATAATTAATGTTGTATATAAATGTAAATAAAATGTTTTAAATAAAGATGGTAAATAAAATGAGCTTTTATATTATCTTTTTTAAACTGTCATTTTATATTTTCTAGTCTATAATACTCAATGATGATAACAATCTTTATATATTATGCTAAGATACACTGATCACAAACCATCTGTGGTAATATGATACTGGAATATAAAAATTATTTTGAAGACACCTTTAAATATATCACATATTTAAAAGTAAACTATTAAAGTTAAGAATTATATATTGTACTTTCAAAGAAGGTATATATAATAGTTAAATTTTCTAATTCATGAATAATTTAATCATATCTCATGTTCGAACTCATAATTCGAACTTATCAGTATTGAATATAAAATAATCTATATACTATGGTTTTATTCCACTGTATTAATTTTTATTACATATATGTTTAAGATAAAAATGTAATAACTAGTAACGTTTATTTTGTTATCAAGTATTATGAAACTTATTCGTAGATATTGTTTCTTCAGATTTCTAAAAAAATGTAAAGTTGTGCCTAAACTACAACATTTAATTTAAAACGTTCTTCTACTATATTATAACTAACGTAGCTTTCTCAGGATTCTGTAAATGTTTATGTTTTTCAGTCTCAAAGAGGTCAATCAGTCGTTTTTTAAATTCTTCGTGGATAACATTCACCTCTTCATCAGTTGGGTCTGGATTTTTTTCAATCACTAAAGGTGCGCCAACTGAAAGTGACATAAAATCGACAACATTTGAAAAAAATACAATATCTTATAAAATATAATATAAATAATGTTGAAACTTTGGCAATCAAAAATGGTTCTTCTAATATACCAACTAATAAAATTATATATAATTATAAGGTAAAACTAATTTTGACTAATTTTCAGATTTATTAATATTACGTTTAGTAAGACGTTGCGTATTTTAAACTCACCAACAGTAGTAATAGGCGTCCTCATGGGCAGCACCCCAAATGAATACTGAAAGACACCTCTTCCAACTGGTAATATCGGTGAAACACCAGTAATTCGTCGCACTAACTCTTGAAACTTACGCAAATAAGATTCTTCGTTATTTTGAGGAGGTTTGAAAACATCTGTTTCACCGAAAGAGAATACTGGGACGATAGGAGCACTGCAAAGCATGGAGAAAATTAAGATATAAAGACCTATGGCGATTTCTTCAGTAATATGTAAATAATACTAGAAGATCATCAATATTAAGGAATAAATAGTTCAATACTATGGTGTCATTTAAACAACGTAAAAGTTTAGTTCGGTTTCTTTATTGTATGGCTAACTTGCTGTGTCGTCATACGGCCCTTACTTCTTAAAACCGCTCGCCTCCCTGCTTTCTAGCTTGCTTATGTAACGCTTTTCCTATTTCCTAAACAGCTCCAATGAAGTACTTAGCCTTATTCACATTATCACGGGAAATGTGAGGAGCTGTTCGGCAATACTGCAGCTGAATTTCATAATCAACATTGAGGCTAAATACAAAGTGTATCCGTATCACATCGATGTATGTCGGTCCAAAACTGAGCATTTTTATGGCATTTTAATTTATGGTATTTCCAAACCAATACGACTTGGGGCCCTCCAAAAAAAGTGCGTACCTATCTCTAAAAGGCCGGCAACGCAACTCTCTGGCCCTGCAATGGTGTCCAAGGATAGAGTACCGCTTAACTTACGAGAGAATTTTGCTCATACTATACTACTGCTTTCATAAAATAGTAACTTAACATTGCCTTACCCTGAGGTCATAGCAATACGAATGAAGCCCTTTCGCCTGCTCAAAAGTAATTTATACTCTCCAGGATGACAATCCAAAGCTTCAGCTGCACCTCCAACCATCAGACATACACATTTCCCCTGATGACGTCTCTTATCTAGCAGATATCGTATACTTTCCTCCGAAGAAGCACAGGTACCAAACGCGAGAGATAATTCCCGGAAAACAGGTACCACAAAATGCCCAGCCAAACTTATGATGTGGCATTTCAAACCAGGGAAAAGTTTGTAGAAATTTAAGGCATTTGTGCCGAAAGATATAAATGGTCCAGAGCACATGAAGCCATGAGGATAACAGGCAAAGAGATAGTTACGAGTTGGGTCCAGGTCAACCGTTTTTACCAGCTTAATAGGGAAATAGTCGCGGAAGTAACGCCACAGGGTCCAATTTCTAACCCATTCGATGCTGAAATTTAATAATACAGTAAATAAGAAGATAACTGACTGTTAACAATTTCAAAATATGTAATAATTTAAACTAAGATACCGAACCAAATACTTGGAAGTTCTTGGACTTCTTGGACCATAGATAACTAAATAAATGCTGATAAGATTAATAGCTAATTATCAGATTGTTTAAGCAAGAGTATTAGAAGGCCGGTAGCGCACCCGCGGCTCTGCAAGGCCTAGGGGTATCCATGGGCGGAGGACCGCTTGCCCTAGGTGAGCCTCCTACTCGTTTACCATCGATTTTATAAAAAAATATTATATAGACGAATAAATATTTCTTAGCTTAAAACATTTTACATTATCATTACCAGAAATCTTATAATAAGCTTCTGATGTCACGCTATTTCTCCTACACATATATTTAGATTGTATTTTAACTCTTTCTTAAATACATCTATAAATAAAACTATGCATCTCCATCCTTAACATTGAGAAAGTAATGTCTCAATTCTCAAATCATAGGCTACGACATGTTTTAATTAGTTATTTAATACATGGTTCCAGCTTAGCGAATAACGAGCTATAATTTAGACAAAATACTGTTATAAATTTATTAACATTTTTATTTTCACAAATGTTTATGCAATAAAGAAGGAAAGTTAAAGTTACTTAGATTATTATACTCACGTTCGACCTCCATTGTGGCAAATAAAGATATCATTCAACATCCAAAAGCAGTACAATAGTCCCAAGTACCAATATGAAGAATAACAAAGTTGTATAAAAAGATATATAGTGGTTGTTTGACCGAAGAGCACGAGCAATATCCATGCAACGGTTGACAGGGTCTGGATACGTCGGTCCAGCGGTACATTTAATGGTGCCCATTCTATACCTATTGCTGCAGATATCCTTCTGTATTTCAAAAATAAAACTACTTTAATATTTAGTTCGGCAATCTTTACATTTCATTTTGTTATAATAAATTACCTATTTTTTTCAATTAGCTTTGGCATTTTGTATGTCGAAATAGTTTTTTTATTCTATAGCGGACAAAGGGACAGCTATATGGTAAGAATTTCATGCCGCCCATGAACAGACGCGCCACAGTCCACGAATTGGTTGTGTTGGTGGCTTTTTACGCCACTTTTAAGGGACTCGGATTTCTTCACTCACTCTACGTAACACAGTCAGCGTGAAACACGCTGAGTATACTGTGAGCCCGTGATATCAATTCGGACGAGCCGGCTCAATTAATGCATCAGCAAAGCTCTCCCACGGGTGAATCGTGTCGGTAAAAGAAAAATGTAAAAAATAAATAAAATAGCGCATCTTTTGTATGTGAGTTGTTAGGCGTGAGTCACCATCTTGAAAAACACAATTGGTATTTGATTTACAAGAATATTTGTGAAGATTTTGTAACCAAGTACTTTAATTAAAATATTTTTTTACTTAAATTGAGTAGTACTTTTTTACTTTTATAACGAAAGATTTTATAACGATTTATTTACCTATATATTGATTACCATGGTCGTTGCGTGAGACGCGTCAGATTCGACAATTATATTTCGTGACTGTATTAATTTAAAAAGCATAATATATACAATAATTGGCGATGTGTACAGTTCACGTTATGTAAATAGGGTAGAATATTCTATAGTAAGCATGATTTGAATTTTGGTCCTACACCGGACAAATTGCTTTCACTGTGTTTCGGTATGTCGCCCTATTTGACGCATCTCGTTTTACCTGCCTCTGCCCTTGAAATACCAAGTTTCCATGGTTCCTATGGGTTTTAATGTAGAGCTTGTCGTCTTGCCCCAATTTCGTTTTTTAATCTACGTTCCACATCTCAAATCCATACAATAGTTCTTAATAACATTAGAGAGAAAGATTTATATTTTTACTCTTTTTAGAGAGTCCAAGATGGAGTCAACGCCACCAAGGGAAATTAATTCGCGGACGCATTTCACCGGTAGGTATTGTTCCTAACAATTATGGTGACGAATTTGTTACTAATCTAATTTTCTTGGTTTTTCAAGCATATATTTCCGACTAGCTTTCTCGGTCCGTAGATTATTCACCGGTAACCATAGTAGCCAGTAGGTATAAAAAGGTCACAACGATAAGTAGAATACGATCATAAAATCGGATTTAATTGAAAAAAAAATATCAGTAATACTAAATCAATCTAAATGTAAAGGCATTAGGTTTATTTACCGATAAGTAAGTGTGTTAATCGATCTTCTTTATTTAGTTAGTCAATATCGAGACTTAAGTTTAATTGCGTAATTATATATTTCAACACTTAAATGGTTTTATCTCAATTTACGTTTAAAATTTTACATTTTTTTTATACACTTAAATTATTCATTTCGTTTATTTTTTAAATAGTAAAACAATTATTGAAATATATTTTACTTTACCCCCACATTACCTATATTGACCGACAAAAAAATAGGTAATTTATTATTTTTGTTGGAAAACTTTTTAGTCATAGTCAAATATTTTTATTTCCTTTTGGGTTCAATGAAGCTCTTAGGAACGTATCACCGATTCAAAAGCAAATTATTTTTTAGAGAAGAAAAGGCAAGAAACTCTGTTTTTTTTAAATTAAAATGTAAAAAATTTACTAAAATGAAAAAAAATAACTAGTACCTATTAGTTTCAATAAATAACCAACATTAACGTATTATTAAAGTACTTATATGTAAACTAGACAGTAAGGATTATATAAAGTCGTGACACGACTAATATTTTATGACATAATTGTAATTACATAGTTTATACTTAAAGGAATCTTCAAATTCAAATATAATAACAATCCACATAGAATTGTTAAGTTCATAGAAACTCTATTTAAATATTATATAGGCGTTTAATTCTTAAAAATATAATTTAAAATTTACTCGTAAGTAAGTACTTATTAAAAAACTTACATAAATATTTCCCAAAACTTTTTCAACATTTTGACGACCGTGTGTAAACACGACCACTTGGCGACACAACCGATATATAAATGATTTCTTGTTATCTTTAAACCGTACCAGTTTAGAATGATTCCAGGCAAATATAAACTTTGACCACTGTTATGATGAATAAAATATCAAGGGAAAACCTTTGTATTGGAGTCACAATATGTGATAATGTTTTTAAATTGTTATCTTAAGAATATTATTAAAATTTTGTTAAGAATCCTACAAGTTACCAAATCTCAGGTATAACATACTTTGCTTGAAAATAAGATAATTGACAGACAAATATGCCTTTTATACAGCAGCTTTTTATTCAGCACATAGAAACATATCGCAATTAGAAACATTTTCATTTCAGGTTCAATTTAAGTAATGACTGCATAAAATAGTTTTTATAACATTACCAAAAAGTCCTCATTTTGATAATAAATAATATTGGTTCATTAAAATAAGACCCATATAAATATTAAAATATTTATTTAACATCTGAGAAACTTGTTGCAGTGGTACTTGTTAATACATCAATATTTAAATAAATTGTCTTCAATTATTTGATGATCAATAGCATTAAATTAAAATGAAAAGATAATTATTATTGAAATAATTTATTTAAATTTACAAACCTTAAACAATTTAAAATATTGATTAATAAAAATACTCTCAAATATTTTGTATAATTTCTTTATAATCTTTAATCCTTTGCTCAGTTTCTTTGATGCTGTCTTTTAAATCTTTGTGGACTTCAGTATAAGCTTTGATAGAATGATTAGTTTCTGAATAAATGTTTTGTAGAATGTTCAGATGCATTATTCTGAAAATAATATTACCATAAAACTGTGGACCACAGAACAGGTGGAATTCCTATATGGTAAGAGAACATCACGGCCCATTTACAACCATTGTTTGCGCTTTATAATTAGCAATCACAATTTTGTCAGTATAATATTAACATAAATAATAATTTCGATAATATTTAAATCAGCAATAAAACAGTATTAAAAATGAAAAGTTTTTCTTGATATCTATTTTACTGATAAAGAAAGTACATATATGATAAATGTTTTTTTTTTAATAACAAAAGAATTCATCTTTGAATTTGTTATACTAATGCTTCAAGCATTCCTTAAGGATGAATGGTTACTATTTTTAGTTATTAAAATACAGAATAAACTGATAAAATTCATACTATTTTTTTATATTGTAAATAAATGACTACTTTACTCAGTTTTTATTTTCTAAGAACATTTTGTGTGGCTCTTCAGCCAGTCTAGCTTTGAAATTAAAATATTATTGAATGCTTAAACATATAAAATATTTAAGTAGCAAAGAGAACCAAAATTTTAGTATTTAAATAACTTCAGTAAATAAATTACCTTGATTTAACTTCCAGTATCTTTGTTTTAAGTGTCAATAGCTCTGTATTTTTGTTTGTAAAAGTGGAAACATACTGCAATCTATGATTAAGCCATTGCATCATTAAATCCACCTTCTCATTTTCCTGCTCTTTTAATACATTTATCTTTTCATCCAAACTGTTTTGTAGATCTTGTATTGTGACTTTTTGGGTTGATTTTATATTTGTTACCTGTTGTAGTTGATCCAGTTGTGCTTTATAACGAGGTAATTTTGTTTGAATTTTATTTACAATTGCTTTATTTAATTCCGTCTGCTCATCAAAATTTAGTTCTGTTGCTGTTATATTCATGAACCCTTTAAATTAATGAGAGAAAAACTTTAACATACAATGATTATCAGTCAAAATATTTATTAAACAATTAAATCCTTCTTTAGTTTGTGATCATATTCTTTCGAAATATTATATTTACGTGACCTATTAAATAAATATATAAGGTAATGAGCCTAAACATAATAAATTTTATATCTTTTAAGTTTTTTATTCAACACAAAGTATGAATAATACAAACCTAAAACGGTTCCTGTACTTTCATCAGCTGTCGAGAGTTTGTGAAGGCTAGTATGATGAGTAAGGTCACAGTCAGCTATAATTCTTTTAACTTTACCGATAAGTTGCAAAGGCAAGTTATTGTCAGTAGCAGAACAAACTTCTTTTATAATATCCAATAGTATGTTCTCTTGCGGTGACTTAATTTCAAAATTCAAATCTTCAGTACTCGTAACAGAATCCATTTTTAATTAATACAAAGTAAGAAAAAGCTTTTAAAAATGGAAAATTGACATAAACTAAAATCTAATTTTTATATTTTTAAATATATTTTGTTGAAATATAAAAGAGAGTTAATTTAAATATATTTTTAAATAGCGACAGCCGTTACAAACTGGATTTGACAATATACTCTAATATACATTATATATTCCACGTATAACATCTGTGCTCGATGACACCACATGCATAAAGACTGGATATGTAATACTAAAAAAATCGTTATCGTGATTGTGTTCTACTTTAAAATAACAAAAAAAAATGTTAATAAATTTTTAATTAAATATGGATTGATTTTTGAAATTTTTAATTGTTTGTCCTGTAATAGTTTACTAAAAATTAATTTGAAGGAAAAGAAGTTTCAGATAGTACTACATCAAAAGTTTTTTTATATACTTGAAAAATTTAATACACTCATTTGTGTACTGCATCAAAAAATGTGACTGACAGTATACGAGTTTGCGTTCCGTTTTAAATACTTTAGTACTTGCAGGACTCTTATTAATATTAATTATGTGGACAAAATAATAGAGCCAACATAAAGTCAGGGGACTACTTATAGGGTACTGTAGTAACCTATATAACTAAATATATAAAGGAACAGCTTCATAGTAAATTAATTTGACGTGATACTGTAAAGTAGTCGCAGTGCATATCGAAACATAGTATATAAACTTCTTGCTTTTTTTCAACTCGAAATTCGAACCTGACAATGTACATTCATGACAATACAAATATCGAATTAAAAAAACAATAATTCGAATTCTAAGTACATAAAACAACTTTGCGGCTTATGACTTATTAATGGTCAATCGAAAATACAGTTTTAAACGTAATATTGCATTTCTAATTTACATACTTGAACCGCAATATGCTTCGAATCCAGCTGCTGTCGTTTCAGTTGACAAGTCTGCTGCATAGATAGGATTCTTGAAATGGAAATATCTTCTAACAATTCGCCTAACATTCATACAATGGAATCTCAAAAAACGGGGGAAAATCTCGATAAAAATAAACACAAAAACTCGAATGATAATCAAGGACATTGTTACTGGTAAGCTATCCTTATAAGTAAAAATATACTTACATTATCGTTTCTTTTTTTTAATTAATAAGTTAACCTCTTTTCAGCGGTAAAGATCGGAACTTAAATATAGTTGAATTACTTTGTGCTTCTTGCAACAGGTGGTTTCACGAATCATGTATTGGATATCAGTTAGGAAAACTAGTTCCTTTCATGACTAATTACTTGTTTATATGTAAAAATTGTTCACCCACTGGTCTGGAAACTTTTAAAAAGAACCAAGCCCGTAAGTATTATCAATATATATTAAATCAAAATTAACGAGAGTGCTTCACAAACTTCAACTGGCTTGATGATGATGCTTCTAAAAAGAGATTTTATAAATTTTTCACAGCATTTCCACAAATGTGTCTTACTGCAATTGCTAATTTACGGCAAGAGAGTCTAAAAGATGGTAGTAGTAAGGCAATATTTAGTAAGGATAGAGATATTATTCCATACATTGATCAGTATTGGGAGGCTATGACTACAATGCCTAGAAGGTATAGTATTTATATTTAGTGCAAATACTGTTATTTTCCACATTAATTTTTTGTGTCTTTTAATTATTTTTCTATCAATTTTCATTCTTTATTTAAAATAGTGAAATATGTGACATATAATTCAGTGAAAACTGATGTGTCATTATTTGCTTAGGATTTTATACAAAAAATCATAAAGTTTATAAGACTTGATGTTCAGGCTTTCACAGGCCCACCAAGGTACACTGCTAAAAAACTGGCAATGCAAATAAAGTGCAGGATGCACTATTGTTCATAGGATGCAGTGACGTCTTACTTTTAGAGATTATTTACTCTTTGTAATAAAAACCAGTAGTATTTTAAATGATTTAAGTTTAAAGAGTCAGTTACCAAATTAAAGAGAGAAATTAATTTCAGAGTAACCCAATCGTGGTATGCTACAGTACAAAGAGCGCTAATAAAGGATACTCAAGTCATGTTTACATACGAAGAAGACCAAAACCAAGGCCCAATGTATGGATTATTTAACATTGATTTGACAAACATAAAACCTAATTATGAGGCTATGATAAAACAAGGGCAATTAAAAGTTACAGATATGGGAATTGCTACAAGTAAGTATTAAAATATCCAAAAAAATCTTTTTTATGAGTTAAATTAGCAACTATATGAATGTAATGACTTATTTTTACTGAAATTTTATTCAAACTATGTAATTACGTAGTGTTAGATCTTTTTACAGTAGGAGATTTACATTTAAGTATTTAGCATGAATTTTGAGACTGGAAATTTTATTACATAATAAAGGTTAATATTTATATAGACATTGCCATTCTGGATTTAGTAACTCTATATACTAATGAAAATACAAAATTTATAAATATATTGTAATAAGTCCATTATTTTACTACAATTATCTCTAATTGAAGTAAAATAATGCAATTTACTAATTACTGATTGATCATAGAATCAATTAACAATGAATAATAGAATCAATATAAAAAAATCAAAAATAACATTCAATTCATTCATTAATTCAAAAATAAAAATATCGCTTATTTTTTTTAAGTTAAATAATTGTAAATCATCAAATAAATATTATTAGCTGTCATTTATGGTCGCGTGTTCTAGACATAGTATTGAATAATGACATTGTTCTGCTTGATGCGGCTGTGTTTGTAAACATAGGCGAAGAATACACACAAGTTCGATATGTTCATATAGGGTTTTCAGTTCTTTTCAATTATAGTTGTTAATTGTTCGAAAAAAACCAATATACAATTACATGCCGATTGGTTGGATGATAATTTAATAAAGAACAAATTTGCACTTAGTGTACTTTTAAGAAAGCTATATTTTGTAAACGGGAAAATAATCTATTATCGACCAGATATGCTATCGTAAGAAGTGTTTATTTAAAATCATACCGGAACTTCTATAGAAGAAAATGTCATTTGGCAGCCCTACGTTGAATACATCGCAAGTGTGGCTTTACTCCCACTGTAAACGCTCACATAGCCGGCTCGCGTACGATTTCTCAATCGATTCCACATTATTATTTCCATATAAAACTTAAACCTTGAACTTTATGGCTGGTGAGTATTTTTTTTAATTTCACTTAGCGTAAGTGAAGTGTTCTTACTTCCGTCTTGAGGAGTAAAATAATTTTTTGACACGTGTAATTGGAGCAGTAGTTATCTTATCGCAGCTTTTTACTTTCGAAGCCGATAACCGTGGGTGTTCGGCATGGACAGTGAGTGTTTCACCGTTGTCTCTTAACAACCACATTTGCATAAGTTAGGCTAAAAATAGAACGAATCGAATAGCAATTGATACTGGATGCCTATGCAGCGTGTCGTTGCCTAAAATTTATTTTGCTCTAATTATATCGTATATGTATTGTATGGTACGTAACACATTTTATATTCTTTAGAATGTGTCCATGTTATCTTCGATATTAAGAACAGCCATTTTTATTTCGTCTCGTTTGTATTATATTAAATATATTAACATGTATTTATTTTTATGTATAATATAATGTATATTACTAATTCAATAATATAATTACTATTTAATCGTATTAGGAAGACTGAGCATTATGGGATATTGTTATCTAAACAGGAAGTTGTATTTTGTTGTAGATACTTCACAGTATGAAAACATATCATGTTAATAAGTTCTGTTGTGTGCGGCATGTCTTGGTTGACTTATAGTAAATCCATGCTTTTTGCGTTTCATAAATTTTCTAGTTTCGTTAAGTCTACATAAAAATTGATTATCGCCGAACTACGTATTTATTGTTGTGTAATGTATAAGTACCAAGTGTTTGTATAGTAACAAGGAAATTAAAAGTAAGATTTAAGTTGTTTGTCCTTCGTGATAAAACAGTGTTATGTAACGACAAACAGATTTACTTGTAGAACTTTATTATATCTCTTAATATGCACTTTATAACTTAAAATTTTATTCTCTATTCGGGATTTTCAAATATAGCAATTGTAATATACACATTTTTAGCCACTCGTTGTTTTCAATGGACTTGTAAGTCAACAACTTTATCATTATATAAATATCAATGTTATCACTATCTTGCTTCTACTCAGTCCATAGCAATTTTGTAGCTTAAAGCTAACCTGAGCGTCTAAATGTTTATAGGCCGAAGCAATTATGGTCGCCCTACTGTACGGTAGCACTGACGGGCTTTGTTACGTAAGCAGTGGGCTTATGCGACAAAATGGGGTCATATTCAATCAACTTGTTTTTATTTAATGTTTTTAAACAACGTGCTCATTATATATTTCAAGGTGTGTTTTTCTTACGAGCTGACCTCGTCATCATCATTTCAGCCGTAGGACGTCCACTGCTGGACATAGGCCTCACCTTTGGACCTCCATGCATAGCTGTCGGAGGTGATCTGCATCCAGCGTCTTCCGGCGAGCTGATCTAATTTATTACCATTCGGATGTTTGTTATTCGGAGTGTGGATCTTTGTATTGTGTTCTATTGTGATCGTGTCGAATATGTTAAAAAATCGATGTTGCAGTCTTAAGTTTTTGGGTGCGGTGACCACTTTTTTGAGCGATTTACATATTATTTATAATTTTTTTACAGTTCCCTTAGCTGGCAACGTGAAGGGTAGGCAGGGCAAGCGTCGGCCCGCAGTTGGTACGGAGACCGGAGCGCCCGTTGGCAAAAAAGGCCGCTCGAGTGATGTTGGCTCTTTGAAGCTTCCTTCTCACGGTTATCCTACGGAACATCCGTTCAATAAGGACGGTTACCGCTATATTCTTGCTGAGCCTGATCCGAATGCACCTTTCAGACAGGTAAGGCTAAATTACTCTTATGGTACAGCGGGCAACGGAGCAGGCGGGTCCCTTCTATAGTAAGAGAATAACGCACTCTTGAACAACCTCGCCAAAATTCTCGCTTTGGTTGTGTTGGCTTTTTACGCCGCTTTAACGGTATGATTTCAAGGGTCTCCGACATCCTCATTCAATCAAACAGTACCAGTTCTGTTTCACGCTGGTATTCAGTGAACCCGTGGTATCACTTCGGACGAGCCGGCCCAGTTAGTTTCAGTATCCACGGTTGTACTGGTGGTGTTGGTTACTTAATTTGAATCTGGTGCTTTTCAAAATAGTTATTGTAAACAGACGTATTGGTATTAAAAAAAATATATAATTGTATATGTGCATACTTCCAGGAGTTTGATGAAAGTAACGAATGGAGCGGTAAACCGATACCTGGCTGGCTATACCGCTCTCTGTGTCCCGGTGTGGTGCTGTTGGCACTGCATGACCGAGCACCACAACTCAAGATCGCCGAGGACAGATTGGCTGTAACTGGCGAAAAAGGTTACAGCATGGTGCGAGCCACGCATGGTATGTCTAACAATCTTAATTTTATGCCTATTTTTAATTTTATATGGTACATAACTGTCATATTTATTTAAGAGACTTTTGAAAAGTAATTGCTAAGAAAATTTTATAATTGTTTTGATGATGATGATATACGTCACTATTGACGTCAATTTTTAAAGTTAAAATTTAAAGTTACATCTACACTAATGTTATACAGAGGTTTGTTTCTGGCGTTGTTGGAAGTAATCTTTGGATCTACTGCACTGATCTTGATCAAAAAATTATTTTACCTATGGAAAGCTACATTGTTCCTGATTTACATAGCCTGTATATAAACCCCAAAAATGAGTGATGATGATTTGTAAAGTAAGTCGGACAAATAATGGTGGAACGATGTTTCTCACCACCGCTGCGTTAACGATGAGAGAAAATAAGGCTTGAAAGCCTATGAAAGTTCATAATGCCATGGGAGAGCATTGTTGAAGCATATGCTGATGCACTAATTGAGTCGGCTAGTCCTGATACCAGAGGCTCACAGAATACTCGGCGTGAAATGGTAGCTGTACTTGAAACGATACTTCTACTGTTTTTCAGTGAGTGGGGATAGTGAAGGTCTTTAAGATTGCCTTTTAAGCGTCGGAAAAGCCGGCAACGCAACGAATTCGCGGACTGTTTCACGGTTGTTCATGGGCGGTGGTGTTCTCTTCCCATATAGCAGGCCCACCTGCACCGTTGTCATCTATAGTCTAAACAATAAAAAATTCCGCGACAATATATATCTCAAACTGTGGTAATATATGTCAATACAATGTATTTGCAGGCGTGTCGCGTGGCAGCTGGTACTGGGAAGCGGGCGTAGAAGAGATGCCAGAAGGCGCGGCGGCGCGACTTGGGTGGGGCCGGCGTTACGCTAATCTACAAGCTCCACTCGGCTACGACAAATTCGGTTACTCTTGGCGTAGCCGAAAGGGCACAAGGTATTTTTTTATATATCAACGGTGGCAAACGAGCAGGAGGCTTACCTAGGTCAAGCGGGGCTCCGTCCATGGACATCCCCAACCCTTGCAGAGCCGCGGGTGCGTTGCCAGCCTTTTAAGTATAGTCACTTCTCTTCAATATTTTCCAACTTTGTAATACGTTCGTTATGTTATATTGTGATGGGATTCCAACTTATAGCGACGTAAAAGTGAATAATTGTGATTAAAAACTACTCTTAAATTTGTATCTTTTTCAGAATTACCTATATGTAGATTGAAGTTTGTTTTTCTATGGATTTTTATTTTAAGATTTCACGAGTCTCGCGGCAAGCACTACAGTAGCGGTTACGGCGAAGGAGACATCTTGGGTTTCCTCATACTATTGCCTGAATCAACTTCCACTAAATATACACCCAATACTTACAAGGATCGAGTGAGTAACTAATATCACTCACGCGGGAGAGCCATGCTGACGCACAAATTGGGCCAATTCGTTCGTAGGCTCGGTTAGGGCTCACAGAATAACCATCGTGAAACAGTACTTGTACTGTGTTTCGCAGAGTGATTGAGGATATTGGAGGCCCTTATAAACGACATACAAACCCGGAACACAAACAATGAGCGGTTTGTAGCGCGGTTGTTCACGGGCACCGGCGTTCTCTTACCATATAGGAGACCCACCTGCTCCCTTGTCCGATATGGAATAATTAAAATAAAATACTATTATCAATCGGCTCGGCAGACGTTGCCCTTTCCCTTACACCACTTACCGCGTCCGATTTACGTGATATTTTTGTAACATTTTTACACAACAAATAAATCATAGCCTATATGTTATTCTGATGTATAAGCTATCTTATAAAAACTACTAAAAGTATTAATACAATCCGTTTAGTAGTTTTTGTGCGAAAGAGTCGCAATCAGCCATCCATATTACGAACTTTCCAGTTTATACATAATATTACTACACTATTACATTTTTATATGGAACTATATTATTGATTTTGGTCATATATTTTCATTTGATTTTAATGCGATACTAACACAAATATATCAGTTGTTAATTTGAATTTAAATTTACAATTAAATTCCCATAGGTTTCTATTAAAAAATATCATTTTTCCTGGCATCTGGAGATTGTAATTGAAGTTTGTTTTCACATGTAAAGCACTTATTTTATATGTTCAAATAAAAAATACCTTGGAAATAAATTAGAATAATAAATGCTATTCCAATAAAGAACATTAATTACTAAACTAATTAATATTACTAATAGAATGTATTCTCTTATTCCAGCCATTAGTAAAATTCAAGAGCCATCTTTACTATGAAGACAAAGATAATATTCAAGAATCATTGAACAATTTGAAACCACTTGTGGGTAGTCGAATAATTTTCTTCAAAAACGGGGAATGTCAGGGCGACGCTTTCACGGATGTGTATCAGGGCTGTTACTACCCATCCATCTCGCTTCATAAAAATTGCACTGTCAGTGTTAATTTTGGCCCTAATTTTAAATGCCCACCTAACACTGATAAGCAATATCGACCGGTAAGAGGTTCATATAAATTGTATATACGTTTATGATATAAGCTCTGACCTTAGACTTCTATTACTAAAGGAACAGTTTGTATGTTCGCGGAAAACTGAAATGGCTTTTGTTTTTATGGAAATGGTGGCAAACGAGCAGGAGATTCACCTTGGGTATTCGGTCCTCCGCCCATGGACACCCGCGACCCTTGCAAAGCCATGGGTACGTTACCGGCCTTTTAAAGAATATGTACGCTCTTTCTTTTTTTTCATGGGTTGGTTTTATCATACCCAAACATTGGATTCTATATTTAAGTTTATGAAACTAGCATCATGTTTTTATATCCTCAATATATGATCAATTTTTCAGATGTCAGAAAAAGCCGAAGAAGCTATATGTGAGCAGACCATGGCAGATTTATTGTATCTGACTGAGAATGAAGGCAAGCTACGATTGGACAATTACAATCTTTGATACAACTAACACCGTTGAACGGTGTTAAATGTGTGCAAGTGTGAACTGTGACGGTATTAGTTTATTAATATTTCTCAACGAAAACA
>DWCF01004376.1:0-16672 GCA_018230265.1 Delias oraia
AAAATTGCTTTAAAAACTTATATTAATTAAAAATGATAGTAATTGTAAGTTTTCTAGTTCAAATTGTAGTTTTTTTTACAAATTATCATAATTCTGTGATCTTATTTTTTTCTATTATATTTAAATATTTAATGTTTAAATTTTTAAACTTATTTTTAAATAAATATTTTACTGTCAACATTGTATATTTTTATTCAAACCGGTGATAGAACTCGCTATATCTCGATTTATGAGAGACTTATAACACCATTTAGCTTCGAGTCTGCTACTAAAGTTTACTTCAGATCTTAGAGAAACCTATCAGAATAGGAACATTTTGAGGTTGAATTAGCATAGCCGTAGTAAAGACCAACCAGATTTATAAATGTCTAAAGAAAAATCACTGCCACAAAAACAAAAACAAAATACCTGCAAGACGCGCGATTCTTGCAGGCTTAGTCTTGTTCTTGCTCAAGTCTTACACGGTCTGGCTTGGACTAGCTAAATTTAGGCGGTCTAGGTCTTGTGCAACATTTCTTGCTCATAACTGGAGCCGGTAGATGGCGTATCGGGCACATCTGTCCGTTCTAAAACTATTTAATTAGAACAAATTCCAATAATTGATTGTTACCAATAGTATTGCAGAAATGCAAGACTTAGCCAATACATCTGGTATTGGTCTTGGTATTGCGCTCCAAGTCTTGGTCTTGGTCTTGCAGCAAGAGTCTTGCAAGTCTTGAAATTACCAATTAGACTATGAATATTTATTAGAGTTTACTTCAAATCTTAGAGAAACTTATCTGAATAGGAAAATTTTGAGTTTGAATTAGGATATCCAAAAAGACCAACCAGCTTTATACATGTTTAAAAATTTAATGAAAAAAACTCAATTCCAAAAAATATATATCTGCAAGACGCAAGATTCTTGCAGGCTTAGTCTTGTTCTTGCTCAAGTCTTGATCAGTCTTGGTCTTGCTAAAATTAGGCGGTCTTGGTCTTGGTCTTGGTCTTGCATAAAGACTCAATTTGGGTAACACTAGTTACCAAGTATACGGTCTAATAAATATGGCGTAATACGATTGATGTTTACACGCGTTCAAATAATGACTCTGCTTACAGCACATGATTTATTGAAGAAATTCCTTGGAGTTATTACTGATTTGATTTCACATATTTGAACCTGGACATAGGCCTCCCCTTCTCACCTCCATGAATACTTGTTGGAGGCGACCTACGTCCATATCCAGCTTCCTACGGCGACCTTTATAAGTTCGTCTCTACCTCTCTATAAGTCAAAGTAATTCCTTAGAAAATCACTTTACAATTAGAACAAATATTATACATTATTTCTCTAAAAATAATGTTGCAATAGTCTAAGTATTTAAAATATATATTTATTATTATAATTTATAGTCTGAGAAGTGTGCTTTGAAGCAAATCAATATAAATTACTCCATTAAAATGATTAGTTGATTCACATTAAGAAAGCACGCATGTACTAAACCCCATATGCCCCATGTACCCATTACTTTGTCATTGTTTTTTTTTTGTTATAGCGGACAACGTGACTTTAAACAACCGTGCCAGTTGCCACGCATTGGTTCTGTTGCCGGCTTGTGTGAACGGCATTTTAAGCGCTTGCGATGTACTCACTCAGCAAAGCAAAGTAGAAGCACCGCTTAAAATACCACTACCATTTCACGCTGAGTATTATGTGAGCCCGTATTACTTCGGACGAGCCAGCTTAATAAGTGCGTCCACATAAGCTTCAGCATGGCTCTTCCACGGATGCGACAGTATTAAGACACTCGCACTGTCAAGCTCTTCCAGAGACCGAATAAATTACACATTAAATTATAATTAATAATTGTCTGGACCGGGATTCGAACCCGATACCTCTCGCTTCATGGTACACTTATTAAACCACTTAGCTACGACGCTTTTAAATTGTAAAATGAGTTAAAAATAATATTTGATTACCAACGCTCATAATTCTAAGTTTTTCATTTTTGATATAATAATAATAATATAATTAATAATCCTTTGATATTCACACACAGTCTCTCGTGTTTCAAGTAAACGAGAATCGACTGTATTGGTTTGTTAAAATACCTAGTACTTTATTTTCTATAGTAAAAAGGCTTTCAGGCATTTCCAAATGGCGTTCCGTCTATGGCGGTAGAGCAATCATTCTGGGTGAGCCTTCTCGTTTAAAAAAATTATACTTATATTATGGAAAACTAGACTAAACTTAGGTAATTTTGATGTATTATATGAAATAGATCCTATGTCCAAATGTGGGCCAGATTTATTAAAGTTTAGATCAGCACTTCTTAAAGTTGCCTACTCCTGCCGCGGGTGAAATGAACACACCTGCCGTTACGCACGTGCCAACTGCTGCCCACCCCTACATCCGGGGACCGGCACTGTCCATGCAACGTTTTTTAAAAAAACATTATAAAACTTTCTTACACTTATCCTATGAATTTTGTTTAAATGCCCTTTAAAGAGTACTCTTGAAGTAAACCTATGCGCAAGCGCATATTCCTTTTGTCGCACGTCTTTAACAGAAGTTTTCTTTTTTTATATATTCTATGGCAGATAACGGTGCTAAGTGGGTCAGAACACCGTCGCCCATGAACAACCGCGCCACGTCCGCGCATTGGTTGTGTTGTTGTGGGGCGACGGGTGCGTTGCTGGGCTAAAAATTCAAAGTTTTCAAAGATAATTAAAAAAGAAAATGATATTCTTCCTGGAAACTGTCACGAAATAATATACACTAGAGTCTGGACCATCAATAAATATATAGATTTGAATATTCAACATCATCAGCCTATCAAATCCACTGCTGGACATAGGCCTCCCCCAAAGACGCCCACCTATTGCGATTTTGAGCGATCTGAATCCAGCGGTTGCCCGCGACCTTCACGAGAGTCCTTCCTTTGAATATTTTTGTAATGTTTTAATATTTATTTTTATTGTATAGCGTACAACGAGGCTTATCTCCTTGATGATAAGAGATCACCGCTAACCAGAGGACATTGTGTTGTCGACTTTTAACTAATAACTAATAAATTTTTTTAATAACGAAGTATTCTGTTATGGCTCTAATAAAATACTCTAACGAAATACTTTATATTAAATCGTCTGTAAATATTATTTAATTGAATCTAATGCCAACTGTATTGGATTCCGAAATGGCGGCTCACACCGTTTCACTGGCGATATATATAACGTCGTAGAATCCGTTGCCCAACGGCCAGCGATGGCCGCACAAAAGTGTATCAAAGCACTGGCTCAGCACAATGGCGAGTCATTAAAAGGAGACCGCTCTTTGTCTATCGTACCTTCTTTCCCATAAAGGACATACGCTTTGTCCTTCGGACGTTACAGTTTTTGCAAAGAAAGTAGACCGTTCTCACGCAAAAATTTCACGACAAACACAGGAACTGAATAGATATCGTACAATGGAATAGATTCGCGAAAGGGATTACAAATAATGGCTTGTAAGAAAGGGGTGGTATTGTATGGTGAGGTCAGTTGGGTCATCATGGCGTCGGGTTGACCCCATCACTCACGCTGCACCGATCTCGGGGTGTTTAAAGTAACATAAAGGGCTGTTGTGACCCCCGGGTCAGCGCGGGTTGGCTACCTGCGTCGGACGGGTCCAACTGACCCTGCCCAGTCGGTGAATTAAAGCGAGAACGTTGGAACGGTTAAGAATCGCGATAACCTTAGGCAATTGTGCGGATTATTTCAATGTTCCGCTGTGATCGAATAAAATTTGCAAAATATAAATGATCGCATGTGTTTCATTGTTAACTCTTGAAACCATGTGATTTAAAAAATGATTTTCTTTGTAAAATTAAAGAATTTATATTATATTTCGAGCTTTTTAGTTTTTAAGATAATTTAATCCTTTTATGATTATTACATAAAAACCCGGCTGGTCTCTTTTATGGTAAGAGATCAGCGCCCATGGAAAACCTCACCACAATCTGTATTTAGGTTGTGTGTACATAAGAAGAATCCTTATATTATTTTTTTAATTATTTAGCAATTTTATCTTATTACACTTATCTATGTAAAAATTTCAAGATGCGATACTGATAGAAATATTCCTTAGGTTCTTGAGTAGAGCTTTCATAACCATTGAATAACATCTATGATTTTGTACATAAATTACATTCTACATACCCATTACGACCAAAACTAGAACCTGCATGTCGTTGCCGGTCATAACGGCCAAATGCCTGACTTATAACGGTCGCTATACAAAGCTTCTTACAAACAAACGATCCATTATACGAAATTAAATTCACATAATTCGCCAAAGGCGAATCAGTTAGAGCCATTCAAGAAGTATTGGACAATGCAAAAAATAGAGCGAAGTCGTTTCCCATAAAAATTGTAGCAAAAGGGTTTTGGTCATAGATCGCCATTGTCGTGGACAGTGGGAAATTTTGCGTTCGAAAGGGCCTCGCAAATTGATATGGGTCAGTACGACCCAGTTTCTAAGATAGAGCGTGCATTGTTGAATGTCGCATCGCGGGCTTATGCAAATTGTGCGGACAATGGGCGCTTTGTACCTGAGAGACGTTCTAAGGTTAGATGGTCTGAGAAACATCGATTAGAGGTGATAGAGGCAGAATACAATTTCTACTTTTCATACGTGGGATAGACATGCTGAAGCACTAACTGAGCCCT
Organism: Delias oraia; assembly: GCA_018230265.1. NCBI lineage: Eukaryota > Metazoa > Arthropoda > Insecta > Lepidoptera > Pieridae > Delias > Delias oraia. The sequence goes on from DWCF01004376.1 coordinate 4,687, forward strand.
CGTCCGAAGTGATACCAGGGGCTCACAAAATACTTAGCATGAAACGGTAATTGCGCTGAGTGAGTCGTTTAAGCGCTGTAATAAGCCAGCAATACAATCAAAGCGCGGATTGTGGCGCGGTTGTGTACAGGCCGCGTTCTCTTACCATAAAGGAGACCTGCTCCGTGGTCTGCTGTACCAAAAAAAAATACTTGGAGACTTTCAAAAAGGCTGGCAGCACACTAATATACAGATACCTACTATTCTTATATAGATAAAAATTAAAATATAGATGATAAATAGATGTAAGTAAGTTTTAAATTTATTTTTATTATCATCTAATTGACTATTCTAGATAAAATCGAATATCCTTCTTAACCAACAAAAAACATAAAAGGAGGTTATCAAATCGATCTGTGTTTTTACATTTGTTCTACTCCTATCTCATTGTTTGTGGAGCGATATTCTAAAAGCAGTAATTTTATGCTCATTTTGTTTACATAAAATTAAATTTTAGGGCATTTTGAAATCATTTCAATTTTATGCTGACGAACTACTTGGGTCGGCTCGTCCGATTTGATACCATGGGCTCACAAAATACTCACCGTGAAACAGTATCAAGTTATACTTGAAACGGTAAGTACTTTTACTAATTCCCTGACTGAGTGAGGCTAACCTCGGCCGGTCCTCCATGAAAACCTCTATCCCTTGTCAAGCCGCGGAATCCTTACGAAAGGAATCATTTTTACAATAACTTATCTATTTAAGAATAGATTTTTCATATTAAATATTTCATTGAAGTAATTATACTAGTTCTGATATTCTAATTAAGGTCCATTCTTATTAGGGACTGATATTTCCAACTAGAAAAGATTTTGACTCGAATTGAGTGGTAAATTATGGACTTATAAAGAAATGCCATAATAATTAGTGTTAACGTTGTTTTAAAATTAGTGTGTTATTTCATCCAAGGGAAACCGATGGTGAAACAAAAAACTTGCACAAATGCAACACCGACTCAATTTTGGCAAAACTACCGACAATGTTACCAAATAGCTGGTTGAAGCGTGATTGCCCATGGGTGGTGGTAAACTTTTACCATAGAGGAGAAAATTGAAAGCAATAGGCCTTGGAGATCATCAAGTACGTTAATACAAATACAATACGTTCTTAACGTTAATACAATACGTTCTTAACGTATCTAAAAAGCCAGCGATGCACCCGTCCCTCAGCAAGGGCTGGGAATACGATTACTTGTCCATGGGAGCGTAACACCTTACACCGCACATCCCAGGTGATCTTCCTGCACGTTTTTCACAACTTTCATATAGAAACGGGAGAATATAAATTATACTTGTACTGTGCAAACAATAATGGTAATTTAAACTAAAATTTAGTTTAATTAGTTGTTTAAAATACACCAAAGTAACCTCCTCACCTACTTAATTCAACACGTCGCAATTAAAAACGTTTCAGACGAGAAAAAAATGTAGTTTCTAAGAAAAAAGAACCCAATTTTCTTGTCAACTGATAAGGAAACGAGCTTCCAACCCAAGGTGCGAAACGTTGACCCCAATAACACAGAAAAATAAACTCAATCATTAAAAACTATTCAAAAACAACCACTATCTCAAAGCCTTAAGAGGCATAGGCCAAAAAACCAATGAAGTTTTAAATTTGTCCCATCACATAAGAGTACATGTACTATTAGCAGAGTTTTACAAGGAACAAAGATGTTTTTATGTTCCATTACGCCGTATTATAATGAAGATAAGGTTGATTTTGGTCAAAAGTATTACTTTTTATGTTTGACTACGATGACGTGTTATCAGCCATGCCTCATTTACATCCAATGATATGCTATGTTGAAATTGAGTACTTAGAACCTATAGACTCATATATTATTTTAATTTTCACAGTGCACTGCGATATTCCGAATGGCAAGAGATCAGATTCCATGGACAACCACTGAAATACGCAACGTTGCTGGCTTTTTTACGGCGTAGAAAAGCAACCAAATTATGTGTTTTACCATGTTATTATTCCCTCAGCGAAACAATGTTTCATGGTGGTATTTTATGAGCCTGTAGCTGTAGTATCAATCCAGACAAGCCGGCCCAAGTGTGTCAACAAATACTTGAACATGGTTTTCTTACATAAAAATTTGTTTCACGCGTCGAAAAAAGCCGGCAAAGGTATAAATAAGGCTACCGTTTTCTCACTTAGCGAAACCATGTTTCATTGTGGTATTCTGTAAGCCCGTGGTAACTCCAGATAAGACTAAGTGTGTGAGCATACCGTTCCATATAGTTCTGCCATAAAAACATTTGATTTTTACGCGTCTTAAAAACCGAGCAAGTCAACGGGATAAGTTATTAGTCTTCCCTATCGTCACTGACTCAGACAATCAATGTTTCACGCTTAAATTCTATGAACTCATGGTATCACTCCAGACAAGCCAGCAGATGTACGTCAGCACGGCACTCCGATATAAAAATTTGCTTTTAACGCGGTGTAAAAAGTGGGCATCCAAACGGTACTGGTTAGTGGGATTCCATATCCTCACTCAAAGAAACAATATTTCATGGTGGTATTCTGTGAGCCAGGGTAGGCTTCAATATATCTCTCCCACGGGTGAAAACTATATACAGTCAAACCTGGATAAGCGAGAGTTCAAGGGAACAATCTGATTCTCGCTCATAAGGTTTCTCACTAACCCGAGTTTTATCGTTAATATAGGCCCATGGGCAGCGTTTCTATCTTACATAGATACGCAGTAATAACAAGTACAGTCACAGTAAGTACAAATATAGTAAATACGATAAAATAAAAAATTCAGTCTTGGTTCAAGACCGCTTAATTTTCTATTCTTATTATCTATTATTTCTAAATATATTTCTAAATATTATTTTTAAATAATCTAAATAATTAAGACTCAAGACTGACCGTGTAAGACGTGGGCAAGAACAAGACTAAACCTGCAATACTCTAGCGTCTTGCAGCTATTTTTTTGGGCAGTGACTTTTAGGTTTTCTCATTAATTCTTTAGACATTTATAAATCTAGTTGGTCTTTACTATGGCTATGCTAATTCAAGCTCAAAATATTCCTATTCTGATAGGTTTAATAGTCTAATAGGTAATTTCAAGACTCTTGCTGCAAGACCAAGACTGGGAGCGCAATACCAAGACCAACACTAGTTGGCGGCCTCTAAGAGACAGTATGTTCTTTTAAAAGTTTTCTCACTTACCCAGGATTGACTGTAATTACTTTTGCCAACTATAAGACTGCCGTTTATATTTTAAGGAGAAGACTCGGCGGTTTCTCACGAGTCCTAAATCAATTAACTAAACAAAACTCTTTACATGTATTAAGATGAACCCTTCTGTCCATGTATTGACCTAATCGCATAACACCCCAGAGTCGGTCTTTTGTACCTGAATAAAAAAACAAAGGGTAAAGCCGACAATACGTGATTGTCTCTGGTGTCGGAAGGTACCAACATCCGGATATAACCGGTCCACCGTCTTATAATGCGTTGTTTATGGTAATTTAGTATTATATTGTTGCGACGTGGGACCGTTTCGGATGCTGAATTAGCGGTCTTGTACTTGTCACGGTGACAATTGACTGTAACTCGAACGGCTGGATCTGTATCTTTATCGATTACAATTAAAACAAATTTTAAATTACAATTAAATTAGATTTAAATTAATTAACCAAGTTTTTCTATTTACTATTTGGAAAAAATTATAGCATTTGGCAGTAACTTTTACGTAATTTTTACTGTAGTTAGTAATGCTAACCTATTTCAACTGAATTTGGAGATACAAATCTAATCTTAGTTTTTAATGTGAAGAAATTTAATACGCAATCTCTTGCGAGAGAGATTTGGCAGAGGCTGACCTAGGGCAAGCGGTCCTCCGCCCATGAACACACTTAGCCCTTACAGAGTCGCGGATGCGTTGCCGCGGGCCTATATATGTAAAGCTTTATATGTGACTGAATATATGAAAAATATAATAAATTAATAAAAATATAAGATTAAACTAACAAAGCGGTGTTACCAGGTACAATCAATCACTGGCCCCTTATTCTTAATTTTTTGCACATCCATAGACATGGGCCATAGAGTATGCAAATATCGACAATTAAATTTTCGGATAACGGCTCTCTTTTGTCATCTTGCAGCTGGACCTATGATATCGGGTTTCTTAAAGATATTGTCTTATAAGTTTGTAACCGTTAATCCTTTAATAGGATTGTAAATATTAGTATATTTTTTTATTTAAAATTACGTTTTTTTTGTTGAGTGAGGCTTTTACAAAAAGGCAAGATGCTGTAACTAGCAATAATCATGGAAAAAACCTAGTTTTACATCAGTATTATTATACCTACACTGTTAGTATTATCTGAATAAAGACAGTACTCATCGTAAAACGGTAATTCTACTGTGTTTGTTTGAGTGAATATATCAGAGGCTTTTGAAATTATGCCGCTTTAGTGGCGTAAAAAGTCGACAACACAACCAAAGTGGACTGTGGCGCGTGTTCTCTTATTATATAGGAAACCCCTGCTCCGTTATCCGCTATACATAGTCATTAAACATTAGAAGCACGGTTTTACTGAAGTATTGTTTCACGCTGCGTATTTTTTATATTACCTACAGCGGACATCGAAGCAGGTCTGTGATATATATTCACCTACCCAGTAAATGGTAATTTTTTTATTTATCTATTGCAGACGGATGTGGAAATCATCCAATTAGACATTTAAAACAAAAACCGTCCAGCGCAAAGGTAAATATATTCTAATTTATAGCCGAGTCGTTTTCGTGTAGAATTAATTGTCTTAACACTTTTATTTGAGAATTTATGGTATTTAATGAAACTTGTGAATGTTCTAAGCTAAGATTAATTTTAGCTAAGTAATAAAAATAATTGCGGCCAAGGTCCAATGATGCTTACTTTTAAATTTGATCATGATGCAATTCTGTATCTAAATTATATTAAAATTAGGTAATTCGGTTTGTTCGAGTTAATTATTCGAAACTTTTTTTTAATATGCATAAGTTATCATACTTTTACTAAACATTGAGATTAAAGATATCTTAAGTTGAGGTTTTTTTTTAATTACGTAATATTTAGATGTCTTATAGAATTTTCATGAGAATTTCCTTGATGGTTTTCTGAGAGATATTTCCAAATCAATACGCCTTGTGAACCTTAAAAAAAAGCCTAACCTCTCCCTTAAAAGCAAAGTACCCACGACCCTGCAAGGGCTAGAGATGTACATGGGTGGAGCTTGTGCTGGTGGAGAAGCGCTTATCCTAGGTGAGCTCATATTTATTCAATCTGAGAAAGGGCTTGACAGTGTTCGGACGAGTGTCTTAATACTGTCGCACCCGTGGGAGAGCCATGCTGAAGCATATTCTGACCCACTAATTTCCGAAGTGATACCACGGGCTCACAGTATACTCAGCGTGAAAACGTACTTGAAGCAATACTTCTACTGTGTTTCGCTATGAGTAAAGATATCAAATCCTTAAATAGGAACTTAAGTGGCGTAAACGGTGGCCAGAGAACCAAAGCGTTCTCTTACCAAATAGTTGATCATACCGTATATAGACCATATCCTTGTCCATCATACCATAAAAAAACAAAGATTTCCACGTATATTTTTGAAAATGTATAAGTTACAAAAACGACTTATGCGTACAATTACAAAGTGAGAAATGGTCAGTATTGTTGGTTAAGTATAATAAATTATACAAACTATGGCGCGAAAACTACATGTCACGTTATTAATCATAAATTAATGACAACAGAGTAAAAATAAATATTTTTATTGAATAATTGTGCGGCCTTCGGATTTCACGCATAGACAATGAAATAATCACACGTGCTTAGCGAAACCAAGTGATTAATCTTATCTCGCACAATCTATTACCTAACATGCGCATCTTGTGCATACTGTATTGCGTTTCAATCTGTGCAGCCATAAAATGCAGACGTAATTTTTTAATAAATCTCCAACAATTGCATCAACTTGTTGAAGACTACAGGCGGAATGATGAACATATGGAACTACCTAATTTTATAACACCCATGTATGAGAATTTGGGTCAGAAGAGGTTTAAAATTATATTCAAAAGAATTCAGTGTCAAAAAATTGATGTTAGATTAATAAAAGATGATTTTAGAATGTAGGAAATGTTTTTCAATTTATTTATAGTGACACAAGGTAAGTCAAATTTATAAGATGACTTTTTTTTGTAATATATAATTAATAATGTAATATAAAATTATGTTACTGATATTATAATAGTTCTTTTGATTTTAAATAAATATTATAATCTTACTTTTTTATGGTACAACGGACAACGGAGCAAGTGGGTCTCCTATATGGCAAGAGATCACCGCCGACCTTCACCAACCGCGCCACAGTCCGCGCATTGATTGTATTGCCGGCTATATATGCCGGTTAAACGGCATTATTAAGGTCTCCGATATACTCAATCACTCAGCGAAGATCAATCACACAGTACAAGAATACAAGTACCGTTTCACGCTGACTGTTCTTTGTGAGTCAGATGAGCCGATTCAATTCATGCGTTAGCATATACTTCAAAATGGTTCTCCCACGGGTGCGATAGTATTAAGAAACTCGTCCAGAAGTGTCTGGGCGAGTTGACAGTGGTCAAGCCGTTCAAAGACTGAATAAATTATAGGTAAATTAAATTATAATTGTCCGGACCAGGATTCGAACACGATACCTCTTGCTTCGTGGTAGACTTATAAAACCACTTAGTACTTATTATTTAAGTAAAATTAAAATGAAACTATAATATCAATAACCATATACAACTTCAGCTAACTTAGATAAATAGAATAACAATTTTTTTGGTAGATACACCTCAAAGCTGGTTAACATGAACAAAAAGTACAAAACTGTTGGTTTTCTCTAACGAAACAAAAAGTACCAAAATTTATGAATTTATACAAATTGTACCTTAACTTTTTAAAATAGTAGTAATTAATTTTAAAAAGTCGGAGCAATAAATAACATTTATACATTAATTTATTACTTTTTAAAAGTTGAAGACGGTTATCAAATTGTTAAATTAATATTCACATGATTTTGAGTCAAACTTATCGAGTTTAATAAAAGATTAATCACATTTCAAAATTGTGTTACCTTAAAGGCCAGAAATGAGGTCCAACTGGGGCTAGGAGATCGCGTGGGAGAAACATTGGGTGCGTGCGAAGTGATACCACAAGCTTACAGAATACTTAGCGTGAAACGGTACATGTACTATGTTTCTTTGAGTGAGTAAGGATATCGGAGGATCTTAAAATTATGGTTAAGCAGCGTAAAAAGCCCGCAATACAATCAAAGTGCTGAATGTGGCGCGGTTGGTGGTAGGCGGCGGTATTCTCTTACCATCTAGTTTACCCACCTACTCCGTTATCTGCTATACCATAAAAAACTAGATAAAATGTATAAGGACTTCTGTACAAAATGAATCAACAATAAAGTAAACGAAGAACAAAATATAAATCTAAAAACACAATCAAAAGTCATTAATTAATTTCCATTTCAATTAAAAACCTAACAAATACAAATTAATAACGATGCGTCAATTTTTAAATGTTCTAGAATAAATGAAAACGAAAAAAATGGCTGATTCTTTGTATTCACAAAGAATAATCTATTTTTTTATCTAGTGTCGATGAACTTTTGGTAGGTTTCAAAGGATTCAGGCATGACAGAGTTATTTCAAAACTTATAATAATCCATTAAGAATGCGTAACGCCAAATTTTTGATCGTCTGCCGAATGTTATCTTGATCGAACGCTCATTACATTTGCATGTACGGCGTTTAACTTTGATTCTTTATTAGCAGACAACGGTGCTTGCGGTTCTGTTTGATGATAAGGGATCATCGCCCATGGACATTTTTTGATATTGGTATGTAAAAGGCACGATGGGTTTAATGGAGAAGCACGGAGTCACTATGGAGACGGCAATGCTAGGAGTCTCGCTGCGAGATTAAAACAGAAACGAGATTATCCGCAGCCGAACCAAATTACCCGACATTGCCCGCCGTATTAGTAAGTTAAGTGGCAATGGGCTGGCCACATCGCTCAACGAACCGACAACCGATGTGGAAGAAAGGTTCACGAGAGGCGACCGTGAACTGGAAAACGCAGAGTGGGACGTCTCGCCGCGCGATGGAAGGACAATCTCATGAAGGTCGCGAGCAACCGCTGGATTCAGATCGCGCAAAATCGTAATAGGTCTTTGGGGTAGGCCTATGTCCAGCATTGGACTTAAAAGGTTGATGATGATTGCTGTAACAGGATATTCTCCGCAACTCGACGTCTGAGCGCCTATTTTGCTCTCCCATGGACAATCGCGCCACAATCCTCGCTTTTGTTGTTGCCGCCTTTATTTGTAGGCAGAAATAACTTGGTTGGCTGTAAATTCTAATTTCTCACTCATGCAACGAACCAGTACAAGTAATGGTAACAGGCTCAATAAGTGCATCAGCATTGCTCACCCATGGGTTAAAAATCATCAACAATATAATAGTTTTTTAATGTCTATGATTTTTGAACCACCGAATGTATTTTTTTAATGTTATTATGTTTGATAAGGGTTTAATTTAATTCGTATCAGCGATTGTGAATTTTTCATAAAAAAAAGTTCTCTGGAATAGACTGCCGACCACGGACAAGCGCGCCCATAATTCATGCTTTGTGTTGCTGGCTTTTTACAACGCTTAAACGGTTTATTTCAAGGACCTCTCTCCCATATTATCACTCAGCGGAGCACTGTAGGTACATTTAAGAACAAGTCTATAACGTCAAAATTTTGCAGTCCCTACAGTTTCCTCTGTATTAAAGAAACCCAAGACAGATGTAATAATAGTTAAAAAGTTACTGTCCCCTTCTTACCATCCCCTTAACCCTTCGCAAACATAAAAGACGCCCGACGCCAGGGGTCAATGCGACCATTGTTGTTAAACACCAATCCAAGTTTTTGCTGGTGACCACTTTTGTGAAGAATGGTCCAGATGACCCTTGGTCAAATTACCCGAGGGTCAAATTGCCTAAGGGTCAAATGCTAATTAAGTTAATTTATGCTATGTAAACTATATGAACTGATCAACTGTAACATAAAACAGATAAAGTGAAATACTTTTTTTTATATGAAACTGGCCGTTGTCGAGTTTTTGCGAGACTAATAACAGAATTGTATTTTAATTTTTATGGTATAGCTGACAACGGAGCAGGTGGGTCTCCTTTATGGTAAGGAAACAACATCGCCCATGGACAACCGCGCCACAATCCGTGCTTGCTGTGTTGCCGGCTTGTAACAACAGATAAGATTCATAATTTCGTCCAATTTTTAGGTATGTAGAAGATTTAGTGTCTTCAGCATGATTTTATATGAATAAAAAAATAAACTATTTAAATCAAAGTTTTAATTATTGAAGAGTTATAATTTATATTCAATTGTAGGTTTTTTTGGTATTCTTGATAAAAAAGCCGATACACGTACACTCTCACTATTCCCAGGTTCGATTACCGATGAATCATATTATGCAAATAAAGTCATTGTTATGTTAATGTCATCTTTACCGCCTAGGTCACAGATCTGTTGAAAGTCTAACTTTTTTAAGCTTATATGTAATACACAAATTAATTCGTGTAAGCACTAAAACAAGTTGTAAGTCATTGTAGCATGGTAGGAATGATGGTAGAAACTCGCCCGACCATTGTCACGCCTTTACAGACCGAATAAATTTTAAATTAAATTTTTATATACCTAAATGAATTACATTCGGGGAAAAGGTGTGTCCTTCATAATAGTATGTTTTTAAGAGTTTAAATTCCAGTTTGCAATTAATTACAGCTTAATTGCGATTACGTAAAATGTCGTATAGACATGTAATTTGTAATTTATTTTTATGTAATAAGACCCCACGGGACGGAGTGCGCGTGTCTCGGTGAAATAATATATTTCCTTACTAGCAAAAGGCGCTAAAGATAATAAGTTTATAGATAATGTTTGGGGGAATTTTTACGATAGCTCCCTTAAATTTCCTATCACTTTCTTGCTAAAGTGCATTTCTTGTTGCAAAAACGAGACAGAATAGTTTAAGGAAATATCTATTTTTAGTAAAGTTTATAGAGGGGTAGGTTTTGGACTTGGAAAAGCCGCTATGTGACTTTTGTTGCCCAAATTCAGTCTTGGTCTTGGTCTAAGCCTGCAAGACTTGCATCTTGCAGCTAGGCCGGAGTGCCTTCTCACAGAGTAGGTAGGTTATGTGACTTATGTATAGTGTTGTTGTGCTGGTGTCTCTAAGTTTGAATCTTGCAATAAATTCCTATAAGAAATATGTCTGCCCTAATTGACAAAATGTTTTCAAAGGATTTTAAGAAAATTTATTATATTGGAATCTAAAAAAATTAAATTAATAAAACTTAATAAAATTACTTCATAATATATTTAAAATATTACTATAATATAGTGATACTATATAAATATAATCTTAATAAAATATTGCTTCGTAACTCAAATTAAAAAATAAATATTTTTATTCTAAATCGCATTAAATAATATTTTAATTATATAGTTTTTATCAAAAAACTATCACGAAGCCTGCGATCTTTGATAAAATCAGTAAATAAATAATGAAAAATATCTGAGCTGAGAATAGCCGCCATATTGTTTTTTTAATTATGACATTACTAATTATAAAATTACCTTTTCGGTTAAAAACACTAAGCAGTTTTTAAATTATATTCTTAATTGAAAATAAAGTTTGAATTAAGCTGTTACGGCCTCAGAAAAGCTTCTATAGACAAGTGACCACACCCAAATTATTGTTTGCACAAATCTCGGCAAAACCACAAATTTTGTTTATTATGACAACTATAATTAACCTAGATCGTCCGTAAAATATTGTAAAAATCTCTTATAATTATAGTTGAAAAAAATCTACCCATTATTTTTTCTGTTATATAGCGGAGAACGGGACAGACCGGTCGCCGTGATAAGAGAACACGCCCATGGACAACCGCGCTATAAGCTATGCCTTGCAATGCCGGCTTTTTACGCTGGTTTATGGGCCTACAGTAATACCACATCTACTACTTTTCCACAGCTAAAAGGTATTTAAATACGTAATAGTATTTTAATATCTAAAATATATAAAGATATGTCTGTTGTTTTTGAATGTTAACCAAAATTCCATATAGAACGACTATATATAAAAAGGCAAAGCCCTCCTAAAGCCAAACAAGAAAGGCGATTAATAAACTATGGGAAAAGCTAAATATTTCGAATACTCCTTTGTTGTTGCCTTAGTGGGTGACGCCAGAATGTCTGCGCACACATACACAACGCACACATGCACACAGATCGCAGATAGGCGAGTGACTCACCTGATGGAGGGTCATTACAGTTTCCATACTTTATGTAGAATTTGAGATTTTTACTAATAATATCATCATCATCAGCATATTAAGTCCACTGCTGGCCATAGGGCTGAGATCATGAAATCGTCTTTCCATCACGTGGCGAGACGTCCCTCGCTGAGTGACTCTGAGCTTCTCCGTCAGTTATACTCTTTTTTAACGTAAGAAAATCTATTTACGCATTCCCTTCACGTGAGAGGATATTTGGGCCTGCTCTTCGGAGTACAATACCTGAACTAAAACTACCCTTGGGAGAGCCATGTTGAATCAAATGCTGACTCACTAATTGGACCGGCTCGTTCGAAATGATACCACAAGCTTACAAAATACTCAATGTGAAATGGTACTTGCACTGTGTTTCGCAGTGCGAATGAGGATATCGGAGGCCCTTAAAAGTGCCGGCAACACAATCAATGCTTAGACTGTGGTGCGCTTGTTCATGGGCGGTGGTGTTCTCTTACCATACAGGAGACCCATCTGCTCCATCGTTCGCTATACAAAAAAAATGTCCGATAAAAG
>DWCF01004377.1:0-16669 GCA_018230265.1 Delias oraia
CTTGTAATACAAGGTTTTGGAGCTCGTATCTAAGTTAGTGTTGCCCAAATGCAAGACCAAGACCAAGATCGCCTAAGATTAGCAATGCCAAGACTGACCGAGTAAGACTTGACCAGTAACAAGACTAAGCCTGCAAGACTCGCGCGTCTTGCAGCTATTTTTTTTTGAAAGTGATTTTTGTAATTTTTCATTAAATCTTTATAAAAAACATTTTTAAAACATATTTTATAAATCTGGTTGGTCATTACTATGGCTATGCTAATTCAACCTCAAAATGTTCCTATTGTGATAAGTTTTTGTAAGTTCTGAAGTAAACATTAATGAATATTAATAGTCTAATAGGTAATTTCAAGACTTGCAAGACTGGGAGCGGAATAGCAAGACCAGGACCAATATCAGATGTATTGGCGCAAGACCAAGAATAAGCTAAGCGTTGCATTTGGGCTACACTAATCTAAGTGGTTTTATAAGTCTACCAGGAAAGGAGAGATATCAGGTTCGAATCTCAGTCAAGCAAAAAATAATAATTTATTCGGTCCTTGTGTCTTAACACTGTCGTGAGCGTCGAGTGTCGTGTGAGAGCCATGCTGAAGCATATGACGCACTAATCCGTACGGTTCAGCTGAATGATACCACGGGCTCAGATAATACTCAGCGTGAAACGGTACTTGTACTGTGTCGCTGAGTGAGTGAGGATATTTGAGGCTCTTCAAATTATTCCCTTTGAGCGGCGTAAAAATCCAGCAACACAGCAAGGGCGGACTGTGGCGCGGCTGCTGATCGGCGGCGGTGTTCTCTTACCATGGCTTGATATAGGAGAGCCTTGTTCTGTTGTTCACTGTACCATAAAAAACATTTTTCATTTTATATAAACAGAAAAATATCGTTTTAAAATTCTAATGACTTTCCAGAAATTTTCAACATTTTTGAATCTTTATTATATTAGCTTGACTCTTTAATTTACATTAGCACAGCGGAAACACATTTACAACATTCATTAAAGACATGTATTTTATTATGTGATATATTTGTCTGTCTGTTTATTATCAGCAATTATAACAAGTGACAAATTACAATTGCACTGCGCACGCGACCGTTCCGGTTCTTCGGACGACCAAATCGTCAAGCAACAAAATATACATACTTTATGCATGCTACAATTTTGTAAAAAACAAAAATAACTATTTTATTTTAAAAATATATCTTATATATGTTTATCAATCAATTTAAAGCAAACTCAAAAAAGTGTATTAGTTGTGCTACAAAGGATTATTAAGGAAATTTCTAAAGAAGGCGAAACATATACAATCTACCGTAAAGAAGTTTTTTTATTTAAATTTCAATAGGTATATAGAGCCTGTGTATCACATTTAACATTACAATAACTTTTTTTTTATATATACATATATTGAAAATATTTTGAGAACCTAGTAGGTTAATGGTTTTAAAAGTGTACCATGAAGCGAGAGGTATTGGCTTCGAATCCCGGTCCGAAATTATAATTTAATTTAAAATTTATTCCGTTTCTGGAAGGGCCTCGACAGTTGCCGGGCGTCTTAATAGAGTCGCACCCGTGGGAGAGCCATGCTGAAGAATATGCTGACGCACTAAATGGCAGTTTTACCCAATTGCAAGACCAAGACCAGACTTTGCCAGTCTTGGTTTTGTTCTTGCGCCAGTAGACCTGGTCTTGGTCTTGGTCTTGTGCCAGTAGACCTAATCCTGGTCTTGTTCTTGGTCTTGGTCTTGCATTTGCAAGACTGACTGCATCACTCTTGCGTCTTGCGTCTGAATTGGGGCAACACTACTATTGGGCCGGTGAAACCGTATTAATTGTAGTATGTTTCGCAGAGTGAATCATGAGTGAACCAATGCGTGGACTGTTGCGCTATTGTCCATGGGCGGCGGAGTTCTTTTACCATAACGTAGACCCACCTGCTCCGTTGTCCGGTAGGTATAATATAAAAAAATTGTTGCCTTTTAAAATAACAAAGATTCTTCGTATAGTTTATCGTTAAAGAAATGGGAACAAGGGATCGTCTCGGGATATCATAATTAACTCGATTGCGGCGTGTTCAAATTAAATTATATCGAAAATTAAAGCTTAGTGCGCCATAAATCGCGCGGCGCAGGCGCCGCTGTTACGCGCTCTGAGCGACTGCGCATCTCATTCATATAGTCAAGGTAAAAGTCAAAAGCTATTACTTAATTTATATTTTTGTGTCCATGGGCGGAGGACCACTTATCCTAGGCGAGCCTGCATATTTGTCTCTCTATTTTCTTGAAAAAAATAAGATACTACATTTCACATCGTAGTTTAGGCAGTATATTTGGATTGTCAAGCAGTGGACATCCTACGGCTGAAATGATAATGATGATGATGTACAAAAACCCTAATATACCTTACATATTTATTTATTCGACAGTATTTACTATCTACAGAAATTACTTTATACCGCTTAAGTAGCGTAAAAAACCGGCAACACAAACAGAGGCCCTTGTTCCGTTATCAGCCATACGCGATAATCCTGTAACTTAGACTACACTTCTAAAGTACAACTTAATCTTCACCGCTTCCATTGAACAAGTTTGTTTGTTTGTTTGTTTTCGTCTCGAATCAATACGGCTGTACGGCTGGCTAACTTTACACAGTCTTACTTTATCATTCAATATTTTGCTTTAATTTACTAATCTTATTCCATAATAAAAGAAAAATAAATAAAAGGTTTTATTTGCAAAAAAAAATCAAGTACTTTTAGCTTTTCTAATCTATTGATATGAACGCAAGACGGCCAAGATATGATGCCTTCTGCGTCAAAACAAATACACATTCAACAAAAGTCTAGACAAACAGCGCTAGATTGGATTACTAATTCCCTAATTAATAATAAAGAATGCCCTAAATGCCGCTTAAGGAGCGTAAAAAGCCAGCAACACAACTAAAGGACGGACTGTGGCGCGGTTGGTGATGGGCGACGGATTTCTCTTAACTTATAGGAGACCCACCTGCTCCGTTGTCCGCTATATCATAAAGACATGTTTGAATTTGTTATTTATTTTTTGAAATTACCACTACAATAAAAATGTCAGAAATATATTCTATGCATAGAGACGGTTATTAAATTGTCTCTGGATTATCTTTATTATTAATAAATATATTGTAGGTAGAACCTTTTAAGCGGTTGGCATTTCTCGCTGACACACCTATTAAGTATTAACTTTTACGTTTTTAATTACTTCTAAATGCCAAAACTTTTTTAATGGTTTCACGGGCAATGTAGCATTCGGATCTCCTCTATGGTAAGAGATTATTGACGCCCACGGACAACCGCGCCACAATCTGTCTTGCCAGCTTTCTACGCAACCTAAGCGGCATAATTTCAAGGGCCTTCGGTATCACTCACTCAGAGAAACACTGTACGTACTAGCACCGTTTCACGCTGGGATTCTGTGAGCTCCTAGTATTCTACGAGCTTCGTACAAGCCGGGCCTATTAGTACGTCGGTTAATGCTCCAACATGACGTGCGACACTGTTAAGATACTCAGCCGGCCACTATGGTCCTTCGAACGCTGAATAAATTATATTTTTTGCTAGTTTTACGCCTAGCAGGTACGCGTTCCGGATTTTTTTCCATATCTTGTATCTATTAATGATATTCAGAATTTTTAATAGTCATTTTAATTAGTATTAATTTCTTAAAATATTTTTCATATATAATAGAATTAGAGACAAGAGTAATGTTCACCAAGGATTAAAGGCACCACTAATGAAGTGATTCGCCCATATTAGTACACCACAGAACTACATTAAAAACATTTGTTCCACACCAGTTCGTAAAGGTGATATACCTACCGATACCAAAAAAGTCGTACAAATTACAATCCATTTTCTGAATTTTTTATGATAACGGAGGCAAATGAATTCCGCTCGAGTGTCCAAGGTGAGCCTCGGACAAGGGGTCCAGCGTCCATGGACACCCACAGCCTTTTAGTGTAACTTGGTTTAACTTGGTTGTTGATAAAGCAATTGTGACAGATTTAAAAAGACTACCTGTGTCTTAACACTGTCTTACCCGTGGGAGAGCCATGCTGAAACAAATTCTGACGCACTAATTGCGCTCGCTCGTCTGAAGTGATACAAAAGGATTACAGAATAATCACCGTGAAACGGAACTTGTAGTATGTTTGGCTGAGTTAGTGAGGATATCAGAGGCCCTTGAAATTATGCCACTTAAGCGGCGTAAAAAGCCGACAGCAAGCACGAGCTGTTGCGCTATTGTCCATGGGCGGCGGTGTTCTCTTACCATATAAGAGTTCTCTTAACATCTCTTACCATACCTGTTCCGTTGTTTGCTATACCATAAAAAATATTCCAGGCATTGTATATTTCACATCACGGTGGTTTACAAACTCTTTAAAATTTACCTTAATAGAAGTTTGTCGAACTTTATATCGGTGTGTGGCATTGCGCCATGTCGACACAGAAGGCTGCATCAGATAGAGCCTGGTCGGCGAGCACCTTTCGCAAAGCTTATTGCTGATAAACCCGCAACTGTTATGTACTTACTTTAACTGTAATCATCAGTTTTAACTCTAGAACAGTGTTCCGTAAAGTGTCGTTTTTTCTTTAAAATATTAATAAATTTGTATAAATAAATATGCTCTATTACCTGTCTTAACTGAATTCAAATAAATGTAATGTTACATTATAGAATAAGGAAACATATTAACAATTATCAGTTGTTACTTGAATTATATAAACAAATAAAAAAATAAAAAATAAAAGCTGTCTCTCGGAAAATAAGGTTCTCTTATAAACTTATGTTAAGTAATAAGTAAGGGTAAGAAAAATACTTGGATACATATTCACTTCACGCGAGTGCTGGAGCGAGATATTTGTTTAATTTTTTTTAATTACAAATAATTGTTGTTTAATAATTAATTTAATTATTAAGTACCAAACTTAATAAAAAAATGTTAATTAATAATCATATTAGATGTTGTTTTCTTAATTGTGGTTTACTTTTAAAAATTTAACTTTTCCTAGATGTACCTTGTACGCAAAAAGTTTGCGGAACACTGCAGTTAAAGCAATCTTTGTTAGAAAAAAAATCGTAAAATGTAAGTTTTATACAATATACACTGCACTATAGAGGAATCGGTTTCCTGAAGGTGTATTTCTGAATCAAAGCGACTCGGTGGTCTTACGATACTTGTACTGTTTCGTTGAGAGAATGAGGAAACACGGCCTTTGAAATTATACCGTGGCGTAAAAAGCCGGTAACACAAAGCCCGGATTGTGGCACGGGTGTCCATTCTCTAAACATATAGGAGACCTACCTCCTCCGTTGTCAATATCATAAAAAACTGTGCAAAACAAAATAAATTATATGATATTAATTAAGAATTGTGCCCTCTGTGTGAAGATATCAATAAAGCTTTTGCCGGAGTCTTAATTGTGTTAACAATGTCGTATTCCGTATTATAATTGTCAGCAATTTGTAGTGTGCCGCGGCATCCATTGTTCACAGACAGTGTGGGTGACAGCTTTCTTTGGGATTGTACTCTCGCGACATTGCAATTAACATATCGCCATGAACTAGGCATGTTTATTTGCTAATTTATTTACGCCCTTACAATCTTTAATCTTATTTGTTTTATTAATAAGTTTACAAGTCTTCCAACGTCTTTTATCTATATCTAGGAAGACCATTATTTGTCATTTTATTAATTTTTCATTCAAAATGGGTAAGCCAGTTGTGATTATATGTTAGTTCTAAGTACCAAATGTGCCGGCCAATTTCCACTATACTAAACGTTTACCTAATAAAAATGGGATAAAAGCCAATCGCTCATGAACACGACGGGACGAGGAGCGGTTGTCCATGAGCGTTACATCTCACAAACAGAGACCTCATCAGCCTCGTTGTCCACTATATAAAAAACCTAAGTATGCATACTAAATAATACTGTGTACTATTTTTTGGAAAATCTGATGAAAAGCAGGGTCTCCTATATGGTAAGAGAACACCGCCGCCCATTTGTTGTGTTGCCGACTTTTTACATTTATTTTTAAGGCTTCCGATATCACTCTCTCAACAAAACACAGTACAAGTACCATTTCTATTTGAGTATTCTGTGAGTCCATCGTCACTTTGGACGAGCTGGCCCAGTTAGTGCGTCCCATAGCTCCAGCGTAGCACGCCCGCGGGTATATATTACAGAAATAAAAACATTTTAGTACAAAAAACTATAGTTTTATTATAACTTACAAAGTTAATTATGTTCAGAGATGTAGGAAGATAGTAAATGTTGGATTTAGTGTTGTTAAAATTATATTTTAACGAGATTATTGCAATGTAGTATATACTACATTGCAATAGTGATCAAAACGTATTATAAAGTACCTGCACTTAAAATATAACTTGTTAAGAATATGGTTTCACGCTGAGTATTCCATGAGCCCGTGGTATCACTCGAGCCGGTCCCACTAGAGCGTCTGAGTATACTTCAGCATGGCACTCCCACGGATTACTTATAAATTATTCTTAAACCAGATCTATTATTTTAGTGTTGCCCAAATGCAAGACCAAGACCAGACTTAGCTTTGGTTTTGGTCTTGCGCCAGTAGACCTGGTCTTGGTCTTGGTCTTGCATCTGCAAGACTGACTGCAAGACTCTTGCGTCTTGTGTCTGAATTTGGTTACCACCAATTTTTTGAGTAAAATAGGAAGGCAAAACAGTAGCTTTGCCTTCCTATTTTACTGATGATACAGATGATATACTTACCGTCTGCCCATGGACACATGGATGACCCATGGAGCTTTTTATTACTTTCAAGTACATGTTTGAACTACTGTCGTTACGTAGACACTGTGGTATTGAACTCTAGCAAGCATGATCCTAATCTAAAGTATTTGCGGCACCTGCTTCTAATTAAACCGAGAAATGTTTGCACAATAACACCTCCTGTCGCACTCTCGCTCCGCCACTCAGCTTTACACTGTATCTCGCCGGGATGCACAAATTAAAGGGCATCAATTATTTCAATAAAAAGCTGTTAGAGAGAAAATACAGATGTCTTTGGTACATTTTTTATGCTATAGTGGACAACGAAGCAGGCGGCTATATATTATATCCTCTATGATAAGAAGTCGCTGTTACCCTGATTAATTAACACACTGGTTAGTTTTACCACATGGCGGATTTTAGTTGTGTTGTAGGCTTTTGCAGCCGTTTTATTGGTGTACCCAAGGCCCTCCGAAATCCTCATTTATTTACTGTTTCGCGCTGGTATTCCGTGAACCCATGGTATCACTAGTCGGCCCAATTGATTCGTCGTTATATGCTTCAGCATGATTCTACAACTTTCTACTTTTGTAAAGTATAGCAGGTTACCGAGCAAGCGGGTTTTCTCAATGGTAAGAGATCACCGCCGACCATGGATAATAGCGCCATAATTCGCGCTCTGGTTGTGTTGCCGGCTTTATACACCACAAGCATTATTTACACAGGCATCTGATACCAGTGAGACACATTAAGTAGGAGGTACAAGTACCGTTTCACGCTGAGTATTCTGTTATTTTATTATCGTTTTCAAGAAATATTTAGTGGCATATATCCAGATCATATTATGGTCAAATTGATTTGGCAACAACTCTGACATAATAGTGTATTGGCCGCAGTGCTTGGGTCATAAAATTAAATAACTTAAATTGAACCGGACTCCATACACGGCCCGAACTCAGCGGGAGATCTATTTATGAAGTCCTAACACGCCCTGCCATCGCGGGATACAAAAAGTAATGCAACTTTTTAAAGACTTCCATTTGTAATTTTTTTATATCAGATACCTATTGTATGCCTCTCTGTGTCTATTATCTATGACTTAATTTAATGAAATTGTATTTAAGTTAAATAGATGGCGTTTACGACAATCCTAGTGTAGTCTTGAATGTGGCGAAACGATAATATAATGAATTTAGTAAAAAGGAATCGACTGATTATCAATTAACTTTAAATGTTTTTCTTTGTTTTTCAGGTTCGTATGTTATTTTTATGTTCATATATCTGACATAGTTATAAATATTTTATTGTAAAAATGTTTGTTCTTACAAAGCAACACAATACTCTTACTATTACAAATTGATATCGGAGGTGCTTGAAATTATACCGCATAAGCGGCGTAAAAAGCCGGCAACACAACAAAATATGGCGCTGTTGTCCATGGACAGCGGTGTTTTCTTACCATAGAGGAGAGCAACCTGCCTGATTTCCACTACAACATAAAAAAGTGACAGTTTATTTCATACCGTCCAAATGTATTAAAAATTCCCGCACCTCACCCCAAAAAGGAATATTTCGTCAGCGTCCAGAGCTCGGTCGTAATCCATTTTATCCGGGTACCGTGATTTCGCTAACACCGTTCTGAATATTCAATTTTCCCCACAAAAGACCACTAAACCTTAGCAGTTTTCATTTGAACCGCTCCCGTTCTTATTCAACGCGAAAGACAGAGACGGGCGCCATCAAAGTGGACGATTGTTGAAATTTTAATGCAGCCTCACTGGGATATTCTTTGTGATTAAATAAGGGTCTGCGCCAGGATTAGGTCCTGTGACAGCTTTCTTAGTTGGATTCATGAGGATTTGCTCGAAATGAGACGGTTAATTGTTAAGGATCTCAACTATAGTGAGTTTCTTTACGGCATAATTTCAAGGGTTTTGTTCGAAGTGAAACCACGGGCTCACATAATGCTCAGCATAAAACAGTACTTGTATTGCGTTTCGCTGAGTGAGGATATCTGAGGCCCATGAAATTATGCCACTTAAGTGTCATAAAAAGCCAGCAGCACAACCAAAGCGCGGTTTGTAGCGTTGTTATCTATGGGCAGCGGTGTTCTCTTAAAGTATAGGAGATCCATTAGCTCCTTTGTTCGCTTTACTATAAAAAAAATCATTCGGACCGGGAATCGAGTCCGAAACCTCTCGCTTCCTAGTTAGCTAATAAAAACACTTAGCCAAGGGACTGTCAAGGCTAGTTTACGGCTCTTTTGTTATATAAAAACTTTTCATACCTCAGGACACACAATAAATCTGTTAAATTTGTTTATCAAAAATATTATCCTACATCATTTATCAAATTGTAATAAATGTCCGCGTACCGGGACGCGCAGAGTGGAACGTACCGCCACGCGATGGAAAGACGATCTAACGAAGGTCGCGGGCAACCGCTGGATCCAGATCGCTCAAGAACGCAGCAGGTGGGCGTCTTTGGGGGAGGCCTATGTCCAGCAGTGGACTTGAATGGGCTGATGAAGAAGAGAAGAAGAATAAATGTACTGTCCCTTACTCATAGTAATTCTTATTAAATATATAACAAATACGAAATAGAGGTATTTTTGACATGTATACTTAGTATTACTAATTCGTTTGCTGTTCGCACTTACAAGTCAGAAACGCGTGCCCTCCGCGGCTAAAAGCGTTCGGGGCCCTCTAGAGCAGAACGAGGGCCGTGAAGGGCTATTGTCTTTAATATCGAGTATAATGGAGATGTCCTTTTCAAAACGACATCAATTGCCAAGTATTTACAAGGAACACACCCCTATGAATGCTGCTATGCATTTTTTGCTGCAAAAACAGAACTGAGCAGTCGAGAAAGTTGGCTGCAATTTCATTTAATGCTATATGCCACAGAATACTGGGAATGAAATGGTAGTTGTATTTTAGAACGGTGCTTCTACTGTGTTGCACTGAGTGAGCATATAGGAGGTCTTTAAAAATACCGCGTAAAAAGCTGGCAACACAACCGAACTGTGGCGCAGTTGTCTATGGGCGGCGATGTTCTCTTACTATATAGAAGATTCACCTGCTCTGTTGTCCGGTATACTATAACAAAAATGCCAGTGTTTTTTAACCGGTGGTCCGCGGACTGCCGAGGGTCCGCGAGTAAGTGGTTCGAGGTGTCACCTGTGGACCATACATATATGCTAATAATTACCAAAATAAATATCGAATCTATTTTTTAATGTTTATTTTAATAAGGAGTTCGGGAAAATTGTTCTAGAATTTTTTTTTTATTCAATATATAATTTTTCTGTCTTTGGAAGCGCTTGAAAAGGGCCGTAAAAAGAGTATTAACACTATAACCACCGTGGGAGAACCATGAAGCATATGCTAACGCACTAAGTAGGCCGGCTCGTCGAAGTAATATCATGGGTTCACAGAAAAGCCAGCTACAAAACCAAAGCGTGGACGGCGTGGTTGTCCAAAGACCGAATAAATTATAATTTATTTTGTTTGGACCGGGATTAAAGCCCGATACCTCTCGCTTCATGGTATAAAACCACTAAGCTTCGAGGCTTTCAAAAACTACTAAGCTACAATATTGCTTCAGAACTCTTCTACTCCGTGCAACCTTTTTCTTCAATTTTATTGATCGAATCCCAAATATTTGCCGAATACATTCTTAAGGGATATTATTATGTTTGCCTACTACAAGTCAATCACTCCGACACTTCCTACATGCTCTAATCCCAGCAAGTGCTACCGTTTTCACACGCCAAACAGAGGGGTGGCCGCCACCATTGTGACTGACCAAACTATCGCAAAATTTGGCCGAGAAAATGTATTATATTTTACATATATTATAAATATATAATCAAACCGTGGATTGTCCATGGGCGGGGCTGATCTCTTATGAAACAGGTCTCAGCTGATACGCTGATTAATTTTAAAAAATCAGTAACACCAAAACTTTTAATATACCGACTGTATTTACAGAATATAAATTGATAACACTTTTTATGGTATAACGGACAACGGAGCAGGTGCGTCTTCGATATTTGAGAACACCGCCGCCCATGGACAACCGTGCTCAGTCCGCGTTTACTGTTACCAGCATTTATGCAACTTAATCGGGATATTGGTGATATAATAAAAGCAACGAATGTCGCAAATGCGATTTTATTGAAACAAAACTCTCAAGTCTCAGCTAAACAAATATGTCGCTATTATTTTGGCGTAATGTGATTTACGTATTTTTGAGGCTTAATAGAAAAAATGGCATACATGCCAAATCATAGAAATTTATACATGTTGCTAAAGGTTACTAAATCTAATCGTATTAACGACAAACTTCTATTAATATGCCTATGTAAATTCAAGGGCCCCCAATGTCTTCACTCATTCAACGAAACACAGTAGAATTAAC
Organism: Delias oraia; assembly: GCA_018230265.1. NCBI lineage: Eukaryota > Metazoa > Arthropoda > Insecta > Lepidoptera > Pieridae > Delias > Delias oraia. The sequence goes on from DWCF01004377.1 coordinate 11,213, forward strand.
GTGTCAAGTACAACTACCATTTCACGCTCAGTATTCTCTGAGCCCGTGGTATCGCTTCATACGAGCCGGCCCAATTAGTACGTCAGCGTGGCTGTCCCATGGGTGCGACAGAAATAAGACACTCCCCCGGCCAGTGTCAATCCAATCCAGAGACCGAAGAAATTATAAATTAAATTATATTGTCCTGACCGGGATTTGAACCCTAACTTATATCTCGCGTCGTGCTAGACTTATTAAACCACTTAGAAGGCTGTGAAAAAATACATAAAGATTTAATTACAGGTAGTGTCTACGACTGAGTTGTAATAGAAATGCGTAAATCGGTGCAAAAATCAATAAATGTCGTCAACACAGCGTTGACCCTTAAAAATCGGAGGAATTTACCAGAAGCGCTCAGACATCGATTAGGCGCCCCTACGCCTCCCTACTCCATGAGTAAGGTACGTTGACAGATGGAGTCGTCTTTTTTGGAAGGGCTATTTGCTGCTGGCCATACAGCCTTCACAGCTTCAATAGTGTCGTTGTAGAGCGCTTTAACTTAAAAATATAGGCTCTTCAGTGGTAGAGATCAAAGTTTAAGTTTAAATGATTTCTGTACGCATCACAATAGAGGAGCGCGGGGGGCAGGAGGGCAACGCAGAAGCTACTACCAGTTTTGGATTTTTTAGTAGTTATGAAACTGTGTCCATGCATGCGGTTCGGTAGTTATCCTGAAAAAAAGACATATTCGGAACGGTACCAAACCATGGCCCTCTAGATCATCCTATTTAAGCTCTTACGAATTTTACTTATGGGGATACTTAAAATCTCTTGTTTTTAAAAAATCCCAGCACTTTGCCACAACTTAAAAAAATATTCGAGCTGAAATCAATAAGATTCCCCAGGCACTCTTTCTGTAAACGCTTTTGAAAATATGCGTGCTAGACTCGAAGAGTGTGTCAACGTCGACGGCCGTACTTAGGAGGACGTGGTTTTTAAAAAATAAAATCGCTTTAGTTGTGATTTAATTAAAATAAATAAAATTTCTATTAAAGGTGCAAATTTTTTTAAAATCATTTCTCAAACATTGAAATCTGCCACTGGAGACCGTATACCTTGTCTTAAACACTGTCACTCTCTCGCTTACGTGGATTCGGTGTTGCGAAAACGAGATAGCACATTGTTGTGTTCATTAGTGTTCTCTTACCATATATATATAGACCCGCATACTCTGTTGTCCGTTGTACCATAAAATCGTATGTTATTGGCGTTTTGTCGTAATTTTCACCTTAAGTTTCGGACGAGCCGGCCCAATTAGTGCGTCAGCATATGCCATTGCTCTCCCACGGATAAAAATATTCAATAATATTTTAACAATTAAATATATGAAGAAACCCTTCTTAACCGATGACATAAATACAAAGATAGCTTTGAAATATCTTTCCGAGATTATATGACTCAAATACACTATACGTACCTATTGAATCATTTGAATGTATCAAGCATTAATAATAAAACTCACTCGCTCTACCTTTGTTCATAGAGCGCTTTTAGCGTGGCATGATTCAAAACTATGAAAATATAGACACAGAAATATGAAAAAACAAATATATAATTACATAATATAATTTGAACATATCACGGAGGTTAGCCAATTAAATATAGTTAATTAAATTGAATAAGTGAATAAACTAGGTATAAAATGATAATTGAACTGCCACTCGTGGGATAGTCATGCTGAAGCGTATGCTGACGCATAAATTGGTCCGTCTCAACCAAAGTAATACCACGGACTCATAGAATACTCAGCGTGAAATGGTAGTTGTACTTGAAACGGTACTTCTACTGTGTTTCGCTGAGTGAGGATGTCGGAGGCCCTTAAAAATTCCGCTTAAACGGTGTATAAAAGCGCGGACTGTGAGACAATTATCCATGGCCGATGTTTTCTTACCATATAGGAGATACACCTGCTCCATTTCCGCTATACCATAAAAAGGTATCGAGCTGCCGGTCAGAAGGGCTCTCCTACTGGTGTGTGTTAATGCATTCACCAGGCCAAGTCAAGACTCAAGCCCTTCTAAAAAATTTATAAATCCTATTCACACGGAATCAAACACGACTGCGGTAGTTTACAAGTCCGACCAGCCACGGGGGTTTAAAAACTAACTCATATATGAGCAGATGTATCGTTCTATAAAAATATAGGCATAAAGTTTGCACTGTGTGCCTGTTGATGTCACTCCGCGCTTTGTGCCACCTGAGAAGTTCGTCAATGTATTCAATCCGCGATACTAAATCATCGCGCTTTCAATGGAATTCTAACTGTGGGATAAGTTGTAGGCTTAAGAGGTTTTAGTGGCTGTAAAACTAACATTTCCAGGCTATTGGAACCTTTAAAAAGAAAAAACATACGTGGCGTATCCAAATTAATATTTACTTCGAAGAAAACATACATATAAATTTCAAGTTGATATAATCATCTTTTTTACATGCTAACAAAACATCCTATAACACTAAGAAAAAAGACAAAGTAAACAGTCAAACAAAAAAAGTTTAAAAGTGTACCATGAAAACAGAGGTATCGGGTTCAAATCCCGGTCCGGACAATTATAATTTATTCGGTCTCTGGAAGGGCTTGACAGTGGTCGGGTGAGTGACTTAATATTGTCATGGGACAGCCATGCTGAAGCATATGCGGATGCACTAATTCCGTCTCATTTGAAGTGATACCACGGGCTCACAGAATATTCATCGTAAATAGTGGTTGAACTTGAAACGGTGCCTCTACTGTGTTTCGCTGAGTGAGGATATACGGCTCTAAAAAAAGCCGCTTAAGTGGCGTAAAAAGCCAGCAACACAACCAATGCATGGACTGTGACGTGGTCGTCCATGGGCAGCGGTGTTCTCTTACCATATAGGAGAGCCATCTGCTCCGTTGTCCGCTATACTATATAGGAGAATATTATTCCTTGCGCCAACCACTGGTTTATATTAAACTGTCAGTCACATGAATCGGTGATTAATCGCAGTCAGACCCGCTTTATGACTATATATTTAATTGTGGTCTCATTACTACATTTTAATTAAGACACCCGAAGGAGAGACAGGCTTTTTGTTAACACGTAAAATGTATAATAATTTCAATGAATTATTAAAATATATGTTAATTACATAATTATTTTCAACTTTTACAAAACTGAGACCATTCGTAGAAATGTTAAGCAGGTTGGGTATATCATTCGTCACTGTTGGATTAATCATCCACATTTCGGCCGTAGGACGACCACTGCTGGACATAGGCCTCCCCTTTAGATCTTCATGCATATCTGTCGGAGGCGACCTGCATCCCGCGCCTTCCGGTGACTTTTATAAGGTCGTCTGTCCACGTTGTGGGTAGTCAGACACTGAGAGATTGACAGCTGTTAATATAACTATTAATTGAAAAATTGTATCTGTGATCTCTCTTTTTATGGTATAGCGGATAACGGAACAAGTGGGTCTCCCATATGGTAGCAGAATACCGCCTCACATCACCAATTGCGCTACGAGCCGTGCATTGGTTATGTTGCCGGCTTTTTACACCGTTTAAGCTTCATTTTAAGAGCCGTATATCCATACTCACTGAGCCAAACACAGTAGAAGTAACGTTTCTCTGAGTATTCAATCAGTATGTGGTATCTCTTCGGACGAGCCGGGCCAATTTGTGCGTCAGCGTATGACTCCCCCACGGGCGCGACAATGTTATCATTTAGACCCAAGTGCTCCGTTGTCCGTTATACCATAAATAAAAGAGGTTAGGTAATAGAAATGCTTTAACATGGCATTGCAATAGTACGCGTATCTATGTAAATAAGTATTAAAGTTAATAGGAAAACTTGTAGTGACAGCTGTATGCTTCTCCAATATTCGTGGAGCGGTTAATCACTCAAATGGCATTCATTCATGGCATCCTGATGGCTTCCTCTGTGAGTGGTGAGCGCTAAATACTTTTCAAAATTCAATTAACTCGTCACAACAATGAGCTCAATTGAATACGATTTAATATAGGACGATTAATTTACCATCTACATGCTGCTCCACAAATTACAACACACTTTTTAGCATTGATTTTATACGCGTCTGTTTTATTCGGCAATAATTAATACAAGCTATGAAATAATTCGAAACTAAGAAAGAATTTAATAAGTTCGTTTAATTCAATCAACTTACAACTATCTGCTTGCTACTACTACCTACTTGGAAACCTACAAAAAAGCGTAGATCTCCTAAAAGGCAACGCACAACAGCAAGAGAAAGAGGTGTCCACGGTCGGAGGACCGGTTGTCCTCTCTAGTTCTAAAAATAAATACTAAATTAATTTTTAATTGAAGTCCTTCTGAATTTGAGAAGTTTCCTTGTGAAATTGTATATAGCTTAGATCATGTAGGTAAATGTGATTTTTGTGAATAGAATGACTTGCAACTTAAAACAAAATTTTTAGTATCTCTGCGATAAAAAATTTAAGTATTAATATCTTCACGTAAGATTAACTATTACTACTGTATGAAACGCGTGGCTATATCTAATAAAATAAAATTAACTATAATAATATTAGCTTATCCTATCAATTCTACAATACCTATGCATTCTAACTTTATTAACTATAAATCAATGCAAAGACAGTGAGCTCCCCAAGGAGTATGCAAGCATAACCATCCGAGCCATGCTGAAGCATATACAGTCGCACTAATTGGGTCGGCTCGTTCGAAGAGATACCACGGGCTCGCAGAATACTCAGCGTGGAACGGTACTTCCACTATGTTTCGCAGAGTAAGTGAGGATATAGGAGGACCTTAAAAGCGCCGCTTACGAGGCGTAAAAAGCCGGCAACACAACCAATGCACGGCTTGTAGCGCAATTGGTGATGTGCGGCGGTATTCTACTACCATATAGGAGACCCACCTGCTTCGTTGTCCGTTATACCATAAAAACTCAATCAACTAAAGAAAAGTATTATTTCCCTAAAATATTGTATCATCAAGAGAATTTCATCATCATCATCATCATTTCAGCCGTAAGACGCCCCGTGCTCTCCACTCTAACACTTTTCGGCCCCATAAGAATTTATAAATAAATTTTACTATTTTTTACTTTTATTTTAATTATAAATTTATATTCATAAGAGAATTTATTATATAATCATATTATATATCAGATATTATATATCATATAATCCATTTTTCCCATACACAGACTATCCAACTATTGCAGTACACAGACTAGACCGGGAACACCGTGTATAGGCCAGTATCGGTTTGCAAAATAATATAAAACCAATGGTCTTTCAGTCATTGGTGTAACGCTAAACGACTCAACGCACATACTAATTATTTTATTTATCCATCTCCCGCGTTGTGCTCCCCAAAGAACGGACTCGCCATTCTCCCATTCACCGGCCGAATGGTTTGCGAACGACTGTAACTTGATACTGGGATAAGA
>DWCF01004378.1:0-16666 GCA_018230265.1 Delias oraia
TCAATAAACGTTTATTTAATATTTTTCGGCCTGACCTTAACAATTTTGAACCTAAATCTAAAGTCTTGACAACGAAGAATTAATAACATATTAACAGCTTACTATATTATATTACTAATAAATCTTCCTGAATATGATTATAACTATAATTATCACCCAATCGGCAATTTGCGGATGACCTTAATTATAATTTATTTTTAATTTTGAACGTTGGATGTTACTTGAACTGCAATTGCTTGGTCTTGATCTTGATGATAAAAAGTCGTCATAAATATAAGTCATAATTATTCTACTTTTATTATAAGCTGAAAATTGTTATTTTCACATTGTTTTTATTTGTTGACCTTTAAACTCGTGTAATTTTTTTCCCTCAGACCGAAATGATTCAGAATTTTTATTTTTAATCATATTTTGAACTGTTTCATTCATTTTCCAAATTTTGGGAATTTATGTACCTTCACACTGATTTTTGGTCTAATTTGACCGGATACCAATATTTTCTTTTTGTACTTACTTCTATTGGTTACATTATCTTAGTTATACTCCTAAATCAATTTTAATGCGACAGCATATTTAATCACATTATTAGATTATCCATAATTAAGAAAAATTGATAGCGTATATAATTGTCAATCAATAAACCCACACCAAACCTACTACATTGTCTTGAAAGCTAACGACAGCTTCATCATATTTACTTTCAATCGATAATAAGTACTGTGTACTTGATCCATTTGTTATCACAAGTATGTGATAACCGGCTATCTTTAACTCTCCTTCGGTGGCTTGTGGGGAATTGTCGCGTATTTTTATTCAATAATAATGTTGATACGTATGGAATAGTTCGAAATAGCTACGTAAAGTGATAAATATTTACTCAAAAAGTAAGTCATTCTAAATATTGATATAAATTTGCTTTTCTTTTCCTTTGTTTGTAAATAAATTAAATACTAAGTAGACACTATAAGGTAAATATTTATTGAGAAATATTGTTAAACAATGCAATGCAAGATCTAAAAGGATTATCGTTTAATTCGAACCTTTTTAAGGACCAAGACAAAATTAGATTAATTCATTTAACAAAACGAGAAATATGCTATCTTGTTGATAGTAGATGTCACCAGAGATTATGATTTTTCAATCAACTAAAGTACCCCTTGGTTTAACATTCGTAATATTTGAAATTAACATTTATCATTGATTTGTAGTGGATAACACATATCAACAAATTGCGCAAAGTTCGAATGAAGTATGTATCGAGATGGATTTACTTCAGGTTGGCTCAGAGCCTGTCGGTATGAGATGTCCTCATTGTTACGAAGAAATTATGACCAAAGTTAATTATAAAAATAGTTCTAGGACGCATCTAGCTGCTTTTATTCTTGGGATTGTATTTTGGTCAGTATAACCTGTGAAGTATGTATATAAGACATCCAAAATATTAATCTACAGTTGCATAGATACTTAGTCTATGTAGTTATAGCTATGCCAAAAGGAGATATTTGCTTCATTATACATTATTTATTTATACCGGTCATACGTATTTTTGAGATGAATGTTTAGAGGCCAGTTTAATATAACTAGCGCAACCGTGCAAACGAACGACATTTTAATTAATACTAATTAGTAAAGATACGAAAACTTATTACATTACACGTTTATTTTTAATTATTTAATAATAGTTTAACAATTTATTCATTCTTAGGACTTAGATAGTTTCGTGGGCCGTAAACCGAAAATATTACCCAAAACTCAAGTTACCATTAGCGATACTTGTGTGAACTTTTAAGTTAAAACACAGTTTTAATTATATTCATTAGCAAATATATATTAATTTGAACTGCTTTTCGTAGACAATAAATATTTATAATTTACATTACAGGTGGCTGTGTTGCTGTATTTTGCCTTATTTTATCAAAAGATGGAAAAACGTAGAACATTATTGTCCGAATTGCAGAAGATTCCTTGGAGTTTTTACAAAAAATAGATTGTTATAGTTGTATTTTGTAAGGTATTAAATAATTTTAATTAATTAACATTATCATTTATTGATATAATACACTGGTATCTATTACCTTAAATCTATGTATGTAGGTGTTTCAGCAATTTATGTCTACAATCACATCAGTTATAAAAAAATTTCTCGCAAGTTCTCAAAGCTACCTATATATTAGTTATAATAATTACTAAAGAGTAAAAGAGTACCACATAAATGTATTAATTAATACATCTAAATCAAATGAAATTATAAAATATGTCAGCGTTCTAAAAAGAGAACCGTACTAGTTTAAAGATAAAGACACATATGCTTCAAACATATAATTTCCTTTTACGTTGCAATTTAGAAATGACACAATTAGTATCCAAGCTAATAAAACTCATAATATATTAAAATATAATTTTATTATATGATTTTGCATTTAGCCATAATGTTTACAATTAAGTCGTACTTATAAAAACCCACAACTAATAGAAATATATATCACAGTTTTTACAAATCATAAAACCTCGTAAAAGAGATTATTAATTATTTATAAAATTATAATAAAAATAATATGAAGATAAAAAAAACTTAATTAAGGTCACGACCTTAAATCTAGTAGGTATATAATTTTATAAAAAATTAAAATACATTTAATATTTTAAACAATATCCAACATACAAACATATTATAAAAAAACCATTGTCACATTTTTATCGAATTTGTCCTATTTAATTAACGTATAATATTTCAAGTTGGAAGTTCATGACTATAATGTAGGCTCAGTCCAAGTCTTAGCCCGTTTAAGCAATAAAATAATATTTAAAAAATCACGATTTTTATCAAATATATCTCATAAGACCAGCCAATGATGTGTTTCGACTTTGGTTTTAAAATACTTAACGAAATCTCATTGGACGAGATATAGTAAGAGTAATTTACAACAATTATTATTTATTAAATTTAAGTTATTTTTTTAAAATCCATCAAATTAAGAGGGCTGATGGGAGCCAATGTAAGCTTTGCAGGATGGGCAATAGTGGTTAGCAATGTTGCACGATCGCATATAGTAAGGCAAAAGGCAGCCACAACAGCATCTGGAATTTAAAAATTAGGATTTGACAGGCTTAACATAATAATTTTTTATGCTGAAGCATATGCGGACGTACTAATTGGGCCGGCTCGTCCGAAGTGATACCACGGACTCGCAGAATACTCAGCATGTACTTAAAACGGCACCTCTACTGTGTTTCGCTGATTGAAATACATTTCACGACAACACAGGCGGCGGTGTTCTTTTACCATATAAGCCCCACCTGCTTTGTTGTCCACTATAATATGAATAAAATCATTAACTTAGTAGTCTTTTGTTTTTCCATTAGTCCCCAAAAGGGGCACTTTTACAATGAATTTACCTTTTGATTTTGTAAAGTTACCATTGATTCGAAAGATAAACATCTACGAGAAGAACCAACAAGAAACTCGTAGTATTTCATTTCTGTTTATCGCCAAATTTACAATAGTTTGTTTATTTATGTTGGCTTGTTTAAAAAGTAGCAGTTGGTGCATCTGCAGAAGTTTCCATGCATCTTTGTCTTAAGCTGTCTTCATTAAAGTAAAAAAAGTAAAGTTGCTCACTCTAAATTTAACTATCATCATCTTCATCACCAGCCTATCAAGTCCACTGCTGGACATAGCCCTAATAATAATAATCCAACTATGTTTATTGGTACTTAGTGGATCTGGCAGATATCCTACGCTGTACTCCACCTACCGCTACAATAGTTACCCTGCCTTTTTGTTTTGTGTAATTGTTTTGTCTTCCTGAATTCTCTCCACAAAAGAACTTTCAGTTCAAATTGAATATTAATTATAATTCTTCTCATTTGTATAGGAGTATAGAAGCGTTTTTTAAATTTAATTCTGAGTATTTTCATATTTATAACTTTTTTAAATTTTCTCTGGACTTATCCAAATCGGTCAAGCCGTTCTCGAGTTTTAGCAAGACTATTGAACAGAAATTAGATAATGAAATAATATTATTTGTGCATATATTGTATGGTTTCTGTGGTGGTAAACCTTGCGAAGAACAAATTCATTTGATATGTTTAATTTAAATTATACATCTATACGTAGATATATGATATGTACATTGTAATGCATATCAAATAGAAATTAAAAAACTCGTCACAACTATATTGACTATTGAACAGTAAATATAATTTAAAATTCTTACTAATGGATGATCATTAATGCAAATGTGTATATGGTTACATATTCACAGTTCATTTTCTCTTGAATACTAAATTGAATATAAATATGCAAGCATTTTAAAACTTTCTACGCCAGATATTTGTAATGATGAATATATTTTAAGGCCTATATATGAAATTTATTTCAGATATTGTCTTGCGAGTATTAAGATAAGCTATTCGCAGCGAAAAGTATACTTAATTATAATTTGTGATCATACAAATTGAAAATAAATATAATCTTATCTTAAAATAGTTTTTTTTTGGAAATTATGTGTGTCTGATATCTGATGTAATTAAAAACAGGGACGGATAAGTCCATAATAGTATATAATATAATTGATCCTAGATGTGTTGTATATAATATCTAGCAATGTACATGTTAATTACATAATTGTATATTAATAGCTAACCAGAATAATATTAAAGTTTTTCTTTAAATTTTTGTTAATATATTTATATAAGTGAATATATGATAATCGATTTTTATAGATATACTGATACTCAGTAGTGCGTGACACGGGTAATTCAACAGCTAGCTATTTTGTATGAGAAACGTGTTTTGTATCACGTGCACCGATACAAGCCAATATTTATCCGAAAATTTTGTTGTAATTTTTCTATTTTTACATAAACATTTACTTCATCATCATCAGCTTATCAAGTCCACTGCTGGACAAAGGCCTCCCACAAACATTTATTTATTTTGTACGAAATCGAGTAATATCAGCCTTGGAAGAGCCATGTTGACGTATTAATTGTGTCGGCTCATCCGAAGTGATACCACGGGCTCACAGAATACTCAGCGTGAAACGGTACCTGTACTGTATTCCGTAGAGTGAGTGAGGATATCGGAGGCAACACAACCAATACGCGGACTGTGACGCGGCTGTCCATGGACGGCCGTGTTATCTTACCATATAGGAGACCCACCTACTCCGTTGTCCGCTATACAGTAAAATACCGATAAAGAAATTTTATTTGCATAATAAATGAGGTTATTTCATTTGCCAACTTGAAAATAGGAACGTGCTAAATACATTGTATAAATTAAATCTTACCCTGCTATAACGCACAAAACAAATGCGACGACATGCGTACGGCTGTTAGCAACATAATCCACTCTTGTGACAATTGACTTGTTGCAGTTAGGACAGGATGTTCCCGTGGGACCTGGACCGAGCTTCGGCGGAGTTTGGGAGGCATTCCGCACATGAGTCACCACGACTGTTCGATTGGGTTGCGTTGCTTCAGGTAATGGGGGGTTGTTCCCGAAATACGACGGTGGCGGTGCTGGATTGGGGGCCGCCTGCTCGTATGGGGGTGGTAGACCCATTTTGTTTTCCACTGAAATAATGTGAACATAAAAGTATTTAGTTGATACAATTTAAAATAAATACAGTGAGATCTCGATAGCTCGAATGTCAAGGGAAATTTAAAAAAAATATCATGTTAATGGGATTTCGAGTTAACAAGAATTTCGAGATAAGTTTCGAGTAAGTTCAGCTTAGATTTATGGTACACATCTATTTATAAAAATTTAAATGCATTATAATAAAATAAACGGATTTCGGCCTCGGGTGGAACATCTAGCTAGGTTTCCCTAAATTTTATTTTTGAAGGTTTATAAGTCGTATTGGTTTGGAAATACCTCTGCAGGCAGCTGATTCCATAGAGTGGTGGTGCGCTGCACAAATTGCCTTAACGAACGCTCAGTCGTGGAACGACAAACATCAAGGTGATACTTGACATGAACGTCTATTATACTACAAATAAACCATTTTCAGTAAAACAGGCCAAGTTTTGCAGTATAAGTTTACCATAAAAATGTATACAATGTATACAAATACAAATTTGTATTATAAGTATTATATAATAAAATATATAAATGTGTATAATGTAATATATATAAATATTATATAATATTAAACGTATAGTATACTACAAAGAGTCATGAACGTCAATTTGTTTAAGTTTAAGTCTATGAGTCTGATAAAATCTGAGAAATTTATCGACCATGTTCACAAATTAAAGATATATTTTGAACGGGAATAGATTCCCCAGCGCTAGAGTATCATTCAATTGGTGCATGCCATTATTACTACTACTACTACTACGACTACTACTACTTATTATTTCTAGCCTTCTTTGTTCTATGTAGAAATTTAAAACTATTTTTAAGCCCTGACAAAGAGACTCTGTTGTATTATATCTCTTACATAAAAGAAACCGAATTTGCTTGCATGTTTTTAAACTTAAGTTAGAATAATCTTTATATACATATGTTGAAGCCCGTCGAAGTAACAAGACAGACTTTTGTAAATAAACATTATTTAGTCAAATTTTATTTTTGTTGTTTTCTCCTATAAGTCTTTGTCTCCTATAAGTTAAAAAAACACCAGAGCCAATCATGAACAACCACGCAACACTCCGCGTATTTGTTGTGTTGTCCGCTTTTTAAACCGCTGAAACGGCATATTTAAGAATATCCGATATCCTCACTCACTCAGAGAAACATGTAGAGTTTCACGTTTCACCGTTTCACGTTGAGTATTCTATGAGCCCGTGGTATCACTTCGGACGAGCCGGCTCAATTAGTGAGTTAGCATATGTTTCAGCATGGCCACGTGTGCGACAGAATTTTGACACTCATTCTGCCCCTGTCAAACCATTCCAGAAACCAAATAAATTATAAACTAAATTATAAAGGTCCGGACCGGGATTCGAGCCCGATACCTCTCGCTTCATGGTAGACTTATTAAACCACTTAGCTACGTGGTTATCTAAATGTCCCTTTGTAAGTTTTTTCACAGCATGTAGGAAGATTTTTAATGTTTTACAAGTATATATTAAAAAAGTAATCGAATTACAGAATCAATTACTTACGGAGTATTTTTAAACAAGAAATAAAATACCAACTGCACATACAACTACGATATGTAACGGATATGTATAAAATTCCTCAACAGTAACGTTATATAATTAAATAAAAACAGTATATAATTATGATATAAAGGAAGTTCATATTATACATAAAGTTTTTTCACAATAAATTAATATCTGTCTGTTGTTTTATAATTAAATTGTGCTCGTTATAGAAACTTCTAAATAAATAAAACTAATATAGTTCCGTTCGGAAAGGTTGAATTGATTTCTATACATATTATTGTTATAAATTATAAGGAGAAAGTCTTTATTGATGGTTTATAGGTAATTGTCAGAAATCTATTCCCATAGAGACACAAAAAAGACTGTTTCTATAGTAATGAGAATTAATAGGTATGAATTAAGCAATATTAAATATTTAATTCTTTCGAATAGGATCAGAAAGTTGGCCATGATCACGTTTTTATCTTCGGTGACGCATGAGCTATTAATCCTACGAGTCGGTACTATCACATCATAAGTTTGTTATTTATCTTACGACATAAAAATAGTGTTTTGTGTACAATAAAGATTGTAAAAACATTGGTTAATCATGTTTTCAATGATAAATTAACATTTAAATGTTGTATCGCGTTGCTTAGGTACTTATTTTAGTCGTAATATTTATTAATAAACATCCTGTAAGGGATTACAAATAGTATTGATAATTTTTAAATCAATCTCGATAGATTTTGCAACAAAAATTATTTAGTGCGTGACTTACCCGCAAGGTTTATGAAAGTGTAATAAAAATCTTAAATACGTTTACAATAAAATAAACTAGCACTTGATCGGTCATGGTACACATTTTTAATTATACTAAAACTATAGTTTTAGTATAATTAAAAATAGGAAGTTGATACCTGGATCCTTGGGACCCTAATACCTTTAATGTCACTTGTAATGCAAGTTGCATTCTATCTTTCTTTATGATTTTATTTGGAATAAAATTAATTCTGATAACTATATATTAAATATTTATAAAGCTGCGGCCTTGTGAGTAATTAGTTCACTAAGAAACAAAAACGCTGATTTCCTAAACCGTTAGTTAATGTAAAAAGTTATTAATTAACTCTTACGTGAAAACATACGTTACATTTCATTATTACATTTTAACATACGTCAACTAGTTAGAATGTAATATATTTATAAGTAATAATATAATAGAGATATTACAAAGATCTTTAGTGTCAATACTTAATATAAAAACAAACATATCACAATGTGACAAATACGTAAAAAAATAATAACGATACTTCAATCAATAAATGTATCTTTAAATATTTCACTTTTCTTTCAAATATTTGCGGCTTGTTCTTTTTTACAAGGTTTACTTACTTGTTGCGTCCATAATGATGAAACTTAACCTTCGCACTCTGTACTTAGTACCTTAAATTTAATTGTGTAAATTATTAAGTTATCTCACGGCAATGGTACACACTTTTTTCACAATAAGTTGGTAAAATATATAGCCAATTTAATAGACGTGGGTCTAATAGAAATACTCGTTTCGTGGCGTTGATCACGACTACCGAGTGAATGCACTCCCGCGCAATGTGAGGCGCGCATTTGCTCCGAGGAAGGGAGATAGCATTGCAATCGAAGTCATCGAAAGGGACGGCACATGTTTGCGTCACAACTCAACTCGTTGTACAATGCTTACTTAATCATCATAGTAACCGCATAGTTAAAACTTTATAGCCTTAGAAAATATCATTTTTATTTTATTTATTTGAAGTAATTTTTTATCAACTCGTTTTATATTTCTGCACACACACTAATATAAAAAGAACACCCAAGAATCTCTACTGACAATAATTTTAATCCTACAAGCGTATTCTGGCTTTGATTATTCCAACTTTAACTTTGATATACACACTTTATTTCATTGTTAAGAATCTTTAGCAACCATTGCATTTCTCTGTAAGTATGATGTTTGTAATATGATATGATATGTAAGTATGATAAAACTTCCATCTCAAAAACAATGACCCTTTCTTTTATTAAATGCTAATAAGGTGTATCGGAAATATAACTATTTATGATTATTGAGATATGTTATGATTATTCACCATTGACGGTGCTTATTCGCCACTTATTGCTTATTCGGCGAATTTTATTCAATTAACCTAAGCTTAGATATATAATATTAACTGCGGGTGTCAAATTACAACGCTCGGTAGATCTCCAGCCAGCGTGTTTGTAAGCCGAGAGACTGGTAGCGAATCGAATGAAGCGCAGGAGGCTAAGCTTCTTAACTGCCGCGTATCAATACCATAGTCGCTGAACGGCCGAACAAGTTATTCAGTCAGTTCGGTCTAGTCTTCAGTTACGGATCCTCGGGGCGTGTGTGCCATTCTGTTTTTAGCCGTTTAACTAAATGGACATAAACAATCAACGTTGTTTAAAGAGGGAACAAACCTTTGCAGAGGATAGTTATATATAGTTTATATATAGTTTTCTATACTATAGAAAACTATATATAAACATTATAAACGTTAGCCATAAATGGCATCTTATACTATTGCAACCAACGTGCCTTACGAACAACGATAGCTACTTGCCTAATATAATACGTGCCTTTAGAACCTATACTTAGATAAGCCATAATAAAAGGTGAACATGAGTGTAAATATTGAATTGAAATTACGAAACCTTACCTTTCTTACAACAGTAGGTATAGGCTCGCCGTTGATTCATCTGATACTGGTTTCTGATCCAAGACACGAACCTTCATCTAGTTCATTCTTTACCTAACCTTACTTGGAAACCTTGATTTTGTTGACTTGCATATTTTTAGTAAAGGTTTTCATCGTGGTTAAAAATAATTAAATATATTTCCTTAAATAAAAGTATGTACTCCATGTTACGATTTTTTTTAATTCTTAATTCTTCTGCGCCATCTATTTGATATTGATGTTAAGCCTTGCAGTTCATAGCACAATGGCGTTGGGCGACGACGTGTTTCCATAGGCCACGAGATGGCGGAATGTTGTCTCTGAAGTTGTCACGAGGCGGGGTTGGGGTGCGCGCGCAGGTTACATAACGGCGCGGCGCAGTCGGGGCGGGGGTCGCGGGGCGATCGATGCGCGGCCGGGGGGAGTCCGCGGCAGTCGAGCGGCGAGCGAGGACATGAAAGCGCGACCACTCCGCGCGGCGGCCCCGCGGCCCGGGCCGCGCGAGTAGGTCGCCATGCGCGATGCGGTATGAGGCAGCGGCGCGCCCGGCGGGCCGGCCCCCGCTAGCGGCGCCGTCCCCGCAATGCGAGCGCCGCCGCTGCTGCTGCTGCTGCTGATGGCGGCCGCGGGCCTGGCCGTGAGTCCTCTCGCGCGCCTCAACCCCTGGCTGAGCGCGTGCGACCTGGAGGAGGAGGGCGTGGGCGCGGGCGGCGAGTGCGCGGCGTGCAGCGGCGGCGGCGCGAGCGCGCTGGCGGGCCGGGACGTGGCCGCGCTTTGCGCGCTAGGCGCAGGGGCGCGCGCGCGTCGGTTGGCAGCGCTGCGGATGCGCGGCTGCTGCGAGCGCTCGCCCGCCTCGGCGCTGGACCGCGCCGCGCGCGCTGACGTGCTCGCGGGCGGCCTGCGCTGCGAACGCACGCTGCGCGACCTCCTCGCCCTGGACGCGCTGGTGGCGCGCGTGCACTGCGACTTCCTTACCATCCTTCAGCGCTACGACTGCGACCAGTCCTATTCTGTTCACACCTGTAACGAATGCCAGGTTAGTGGCCGTTGCCTATCACAGCTGACCTATACTACATTTCAGACGAAATTCAAGTGACCAAGGAAATGTCGAGTCATCCTGCGGATTATAGATGTATATGTGGAAAAGAGTAGCACAATAAACTTTCTTTTAAGATCAGTAAAGATGTAACAGATATTCTAACAGATATAAGGAAGATAAGCAACCGTACTGACAAATAGCTTATGTAGGAATACGCAAGAACCAAAATATTCGCTTCAAAATCAATGGCAACAATCGTCCTTTAAAATATGTGTTTCATGTCCGAAGTCGTGTAGTCCATTAAATAAACATTAGGCGTAAGTTATTGATTCGTTCATAGATTCCGTATAACCTCCGGAGTACACCGCGTGACCACGTCGATGGTTAAAGATTATATAGGTATCGATCGCCCCTCACAGGCCACACTTCTTAACCTTTTTGAGCTCCTAAAGTTCTGCTCGAATCTCATCCTGATGTATTTAGCTTCTTCAAATATAAAATGTTAAGAATGAACTTATGCGGAATAAATGATAACGGAATTGTCCTACTTAAATAGTCTAATTGACATTTAAATCAACCCACTTAATAAGTCTATCACTATAAGTTAACAATAGATATTTTTTTCTAAGATAATTCATACTCAACAGACACTAAACACTTGTTAAAATGCATTAGTAGGTTTTTGGACAAGTAGCTATTTGTCGTTTTCTAACGACCCGGCAGACAACCACAACATCACCACATATAAACAAATAATAAATGACTTTTTATATAATGTAATTGTCGTTATTATATATTTAATAAACACGATAAACAAAATTCACTTTAATCATAAGAATAGTAGAAAACTGTTAGAAAACAATAATATGGAGTCTTAAGTTAGAAATAGATACATATTGAAAGATATCATACAACATCATACTTATAGATTCACTAATATAATTATTTTAAATATACACTTTATAATATTACTTCCACGTAAAACCATTTAAAAAACAACTGTGATTCCATATAAATTTGCTTTTGAATAAATTGAATGGATCAGGTAATATCTATCAGGACATAATCTAGGTAGAAAGGAAGAAATGATTATAGGCCTACTACTAACATGAGTACACCTTACTGGCTGGTCGAGCTCGTCATAATGGACCTTCATCAGGTCCTTTGATTTTTGATTCCTTTTCATTGGCCTATAGATAGCCATGTAGGTTACGTATTCAAAAATACATAAATTAAAATATCTATTAATAGAAACAATTACTTCCTTGTTTGTCTTATAGTCTCCGGTTACTTAAATAATGAAATGTTTCGTGACGATTCAAACAATAATGTTTGATCTCTCACACCTTAAACACGGCAGTCATAAACACTGAAAATGACGCCATTGACACTATGCGACGATGATGTAAACTTTAATTATAGATTTTCTTGGAATCGACCAATTGATTCAATAATACGGCTTCGCTAATCTTGTAATTTAGAAGCTAAACGCGGTGTAAAAGTAATAAGTAGCTCAATGGTTTCATAGGACATAGACAATTAATATGTATGCCGCATCTTTTTATGGTATAGCGGACAACGGTGTAGGTTTTATATTATATTTTTTAATAAATTATTATTATTATTTTGTTATTTTTGTATTTGTAAAACTTTAAATATAATAAGTATTTTAATGTTTCATTCTAACATTTAGAAAAGCTTCATCTTGCTTAAACAGTTAACATTTTAAAATTCAATATCTATTATATATATATATATATATATTATTTATGGTGAATAGTTTATCTTCGACATCAGGAACATTGGTGCAAACAATATATCTAAATATATATCTAAAGCTATTTAGATATCTAAGGCAGATTTTCCAAATTTCGTTAAGGGACCTTTGTGTGATAACGCATTCTATAATAGTGTTTATGATATTGTAAATGATGTCACGCCTTGGGAATGAGATATTCAAGCCAGGCATTCTCAAAGCTAATTGTTGTGATAATTTAAGTTTCTCACGGAAGCTAAAAAATTACACGCACTGAGTTCTTGTCGGTGGGCTTGGATTTTTGTATTTATATTGAATAAAAATATTTTATTTCATTCTTCTAGGTAATTTAAACCCCGAAATATAGAGATATTGTTTATACTGACTGGAATATAAATATTCGAAGACTTAAGTGTTCAAAGTTCGATACCAGTTTCAAATTGCATATTATACCGCATAGTAGAAAGCATTTGTGCTTAGAAGATAGAGCTAGTACAGCCGTCCATTGCAGGTTGCATTCGGACGTTACCTGTTTGAGATACTTGAAAGCTTTTATCCGTTTTCCACTTTGTTAACTTTGCTCAGTTCAATTGCTTGAGACTTTGATGTTATTTCTTTTCGCTCAACGACAGATGAAATAATCGTTTAAACACTACAATATAAATAAAAGACTTAACTATAAATTTTAACATAAGCACATTAATTTCGTTCTTATAATATTTTGTTCCTTTTTGATGATATACCATATAAACATTGAATTTTTACGTCATTGTTTTTTTTTAAAGGAAGGAAAAAGGGTCGGTTAGAAAATCTTCAAAAGTACTTGACCTAACTTTATGAAATAAGCCAATTCAATTAGAAGTGTAGTTTTTTGTTCTCATTTAATATTTTATTTTTTATAATAGTATTAAGTGCAGTTTATTTGATGTGATTTTTTTTAACTAACAGAATTCATACATAACAATAGCAGTGTACGTGAAACGATACTTGTACTGTGTTTCGCTGAGTGAGTGAGAATATCGGAGGCCCTTAAAATGCCGCTTAAATGGCGTAATAATAAAAGCCGGCAATACAACCAATGCGCGGAGAGTGGCGCGGTTGTCTATGGGGGGCGGTGTTCTCTTACCATATAGGAGATCCACCTGCTCCGTTGTCCGCTATATTTTAAGATTAAAAATTTTATTGGCGTTATCATATTTAATTGATTTGATTATAGTTTATTTTGAAGGCAAATAATAATTTAGAATGCACTCGTCAAAGCAAAGACAAGCAATAAAATTGTATGAATACCTTCTTTGTACCCATGGGCAATGTATTCTTTGTATCCTAATTGTAGTAAATATCATTAATCGATTAAAATAAAATAGAGATGGCTCTGTAAATATTTCATATTCAGAGGAATAAAAGGCGTCTGATAAAAAATATTTAGTAATTTTATATCTATTGGTGTAAAAGTAATTTAAATAATTTTCATAAAACGGACCGCATTTTTAGGACGCACACAATTTTTATATTAGCCGATATCTGTAAAATTGTACAATATGATTGTAATCTGTAGTTTAACTAGCCGTACTACTGTTATAGCGTGTAGATTTTAGGAAAAATGAGTCACGGTTAAGATTGGGATTTAGGTTGGGGAATCAGGTGACAAAGTGACACTGGAATTACGTTTCATTCAAAAACACGTTTGGATTAGAGTATAGCGCGCATGCGTCAATCGCGCGCATGCGTAGTACCACACACAATTTGGCAATGATTTCACTACATAGCTTTGTATGGAACACATTAAAATCACCGGGTCTACGTGGTCTACAAATTTTTATTTCCGAATGTCTCGCGTCGCTTCTTCGTCTTGATATTTTGAATGAAATATTGAGGTTTTAAATAACCTTATTTTTATTGTAGATTTAAGTATATATAAGTGTTTAATATGAATTACCTATAAACCCTTGATCTATCACTCATCTAAGTAAATAATAATATTTAGGTACAAAATAACCCTCCTAATTAATTATCATTAAATATGTTAAATATCAGACCCGTATATAAAATCACCATAAATATTTATGATGAAAATGATTTTATGACATGTACAAGTACCTTATAAAAGGGCATAGAAATGTTATTGGGAGGATATGCCGAGGGGTTGAAATCGAGCAAAATCACTGACATTATCAATGGTTAAATTTTGTACAGGATGTAATGAGAACAAGTGTTTAAATCCGTCAAACTTTCAGTTAATCTTCCTTAATAATTGGTAATATAATAAATAAACATACTTTCAACACTTGTATAATGTAGAAGGTACTAGTTAGGGCAGCATAATCGTGCAATATATACGTCCGGGCTTAGACACGATGGACAAATTGTTCAAGGCGTCCCTCCGCCGGAAAGGGCGACACGGAAGTTTTCCGTGGAACGCGACGCGTGTCGAACGGCTGTATTTTATTCGTTAAAACGTTTTCAGTGATTTTACATGTGTAACTCTTAACGGCTATTACTGTCATGGCAAAATTGTTTTTTTTGTTCTACAGCAGACAGCGGAGCTCGTGGATCTCCTATATATGGTAAGAGAACACCGCCGCCCATGAGAAACCGCGCCACGGTCTTCGCATTGGTTGTGTTGCCGGCACTTTCAAGGGCCTCCGATATCCTGATTCACTATGCGAAACACAGTTAAAGTACCGTTTCACGCTGAGTATTCTAACTAGAATGTATGTCATGTATCTAAAACTATACAATGATTGAAATGATTTTTGCGAATATTTTGAAGGAAGTTTTTAATAAAAGAGTCGGTTAAAGAGAGTGCGAGCTTTCAAAATTTTATAAGCAATTGGTATCGAACCTGGTACCCATGGTATATCGGTAGCTTACATATCCGCTCGGCCACGAAACGTTCATATAGAAAAATAACAAGAAATATAGTCGTATATTTTTTGGTCGCAATAAAACCCTCAAGCTGCACTCAGTTTCTGCATCTTAATGCCCGAAACGTTGCATAACTGTGTTAGTTAGAATAATAGGAATCAGTTTGTGAACTGCAAAATGGAGTAAGTTAAGAGGTATCTCGCAAGGTAAAGAGTCACTTGGGGCTTGTTTGCGTGCTCTTGCACGCTCAATTGTGGTTATATATTGTTAAGTCAATTCTCCATACTATATAGAGATATTAAAAAATAAAATGATAGATATATATTATATTTTAACTTAAATATTTTCTGAAGGATATTTTCTCAAATGTAAAGATGATACTTACAAGCTTTATTCACTTTCCAATAGTCAGCATTTATTATTGGAACATCATACCTTGAAAATATCAACAGTTGGACACAGGGTTTTGGAAATGCTTTTTTAGTTTTATGAAGCAATTTATATAAACAAAATTATATATACCATATCAAAATTTCCATATTTCTCCATATTGTTTGTTTTTACTCAGAGCGATTTAGTCACGATGTTAGTAAACAGGAAATTACGCAATACACCTTAACGAATATAAGATAGAAATGTACGCATTTTGAATGGTTAAAAATTATTTATATAGAGTAGGTTGTTAATTGACTTTTCGTCTTAAAAGTGCCCTTTCGATCTGTTCCAATTCACTTTGAGGGTTGTTAGAGTACGTCGTACCAGCATTAATCACAACTCTCCTCTGTAGCTCTTAAGGCTTTCGCATTCATTATTTTTTCTTAGTTTTCTGAAGCTTTTAACGTCTTTGCTTTAGCTAATAAACATGCAAACGAAGCCGATTCAAGAAAAATATTATTCTCTCTATCAAAGAATGTTTTATCGCGATATTTATTTTTTTGTTTTCATTTAACTACGAAACAGTAAAATAAAACTTGGATAACTCTTACTACTATACTGTCAATTCTAACGTGATTAAATGTGGTTTTATCACAGAATAATTTAGTATTAGAAGTATGTGACAAATTTAAATTAAAATCGCATGTCAGCACCGTTGTAGGTTAGTTGTAGCGAAGCTAACGGAAATATAGCTTGTAGCTGGGATAACTTCTACCTAAATCTATATATTAT
>DWCF01004379.1:0-16666 GCA_018230265.1 Delias oraia
TTATAGTATTTATTATTATATAATATTATAATATTTATTAATATATTTCTACTATAATTAATGCTATATTTAATATGTAAGATAACTAATTTGGTACTGTATAAACCGAGAACTATGCCATTTAGATGCGTATTCAAAATAGTGAATCTATATATCTGTATAACTGTCAAAAATACATTTTATAAGTGATATCGATCGATTAAATAATATTATATTGTACAAATAATTATATTAGCGTGAAGTATATGTTATGAAAGATGGTAATATATTTTTCAATGTGGTTCAGCCAGACCACTTTCTCTTCAAGAAGATCGTCAGCCCGCACACAATTATTCAGTCCGTTGCTTTCCTGAATAAAAGATTGCTTCTACTCAGTTTCTTGTGTAATACAAAATAAGGTTGCTTAACAGTGTATGTTTTTATGCTCCAACATTCCATGCCCATTTACACGAATGCGACATATTAAAAATGTTGCCTGGCAATCCAATAATTCAGCTATCTTACCTATCAAAGTTGCTTCAGCTATTTGAAACAATGTTTTTGTATATTCTTTCACCAGCACACTGATGAGTTTTTGCTGTTGCAACGAGACAAACCATTAAAGAGACGTTATGCTGTTTCTAAATAATAATCTTGAGATAGTTCATGTAATTGTGTTGGATAAATGTGTTTTAATTATTAAGCGCTTGACTGTACTGCCGTGCGTCAGTTTATAAATAGCGAGAGTATTATTGTAAATCATAAAATTACTTTCGTAATAACTATGAGCAGTTCTTTATAAAATGATTTTTTTTTTAATTCTATAGCAGACAACGGAGCAGGTTAGTCTCCTATATGGTAAGAGAACACCGCGGCACATGAATAAGCGCGCCAAAGTCCGCGCTTTGATTGTGTTGCCGGCTTTTTACTCCGGTTAAGCGGCACTTTTAAGGGCCTCCGATATCCTCACTCACTCTGCGAAACACACTACAAGAGTACCGTTTCACGCTGAGTATTCTGTGAGCTCGTGGTATCACTTAGGACAAGCCGTCCCAATTGGTGCGTTAGCATATGCTTCAGCATGGCTCTTCCATGGGTGTAACAGTATTAAGACACTCGCCTAGCTAATGTCAAGCCTTTCTAGAGACCGAATAAATTGTAAATTAAATTATAATTTTATAATTGTCCGGACTGGGATTCGAACCCGATACCTCTCGCTTCATGGTAGACATATTAAACCACTTAGCTACGAGGCTCTCAAAATTTTGATAAATAAAAGATCCATGAGTTAATTGTATTTTTGTGAAGTTTTTACATAATATAATGTGTTTATATAACTCACTAAGACTGTCTACGTAGGTGAATGTGAAATTGAAAATATCTACCTACTAGTTTATTTCATTACGACTCAAAGTGCAGTTTTTTCTTTATTTAATTCATCATTTTTCATAACTTATTTGGTTAAATTGATATCTAAATTTAAGATAACCTGAAAAGAAGCACTATCAAAGGGTTCACTCAATAAATTATAACATCCTCTCCGTAACAATGTAAAATAAACAAAATGTTATATGGGATAGGCATTTTATTATTATTTTATGGAACATTTGTTCAGGCTCATTTAAAACGAATACCATTTAGCTAACGAACCTTTATTTCAGAGACAATAAAAACAAGCCTTAACTCAGTGAGCTTACAAAATATTAATGTTGAATAAATGATATCCAAACAGTCGTTAGAGTTTTCAAAAGCCATCGCATTAATCTTCAAAGCAACTATGACGGCCAAAATGTCACTCAATTTTTGTTATATTTTTCGAGTCTTAGAGCTTTAGTGACATACATATATAAATAAGCTGTTAATTACCATTAGAACCTGCTTGATATATAACTTAGATTATTTAACGTTTATATTGCTTACGATAAAGAATTTATACAATAACCCATAACTGTCATCGGAACGAAATTTGTAACATTTTATTCAAAATTCGATTGTATATCATGATTTTATGTAGTTGTTACATTTCGTTTTAAATACGTTTCAGAACTCTCTTAATTATTTATTATAACTATTATTGTGTTTATTGATAAAGTCGATAGGAAATTTACTCCTGATTCCGCCGTAAACAATGCAGGAATTGATCTGTTAAACAAGTAAACTGAAATATACGCAGTTTGTAAAGCTGTCCTTTTGAAAAGTATAAAATAGGCATACTGAAAAATAATAAGGGACAAGTTTAAAAAACCCTGTGTATTTTATATGAGATATCTGTGGAATTAACAGCTGAAGCTGTAAAATACTATCAGTTTCAGCACATATGCAGTGTTATTAAAGTCACCTTCATATTTGGATACCTACAACATATTCATAGTATCCGAAACAGAATACTCTGAGTGAAACGGTACTTGTACTGTGTTTCGGTCAGTGAGTGAGGATATCGGAGAAAATTGTGCCGCTTAAGCGACGTAAAAAGTCGAGAACAACCAAAGCGTAGACTGCCGTGGTTGTCCATGGGCGGCAATGTTCTCTTACCATGTAAGAGACCCAGCTGCTCAGTTATCCGCCATATCATAAACGAAAACCCTTGGGATAGATGTCAAATATTATATCAGTCAGTGATTCGAACGAGCAAATTTATATATAATTTATACATAAATTACAATGATATATTATTTACTTAGGTGAAAAGCAATGATGGACGTTGTTATAACAATATTATTAATGATATAGTACCAAAATCTGGATTCAAAGAGCTCTATTATATACAGAATTTATAGTATGTACTTCTTTTGTATGTTTTAATATAAAATGTTAATATTTTTTCGATTTTATCTGATTCTTTGGATTGAATGTATAATTTGGAAGAGAATCCATACGTAATCGCGTTCCGTATGAGGTCTCCGCACAACCAAAACGCAATTATGTGCCGAGATTGACGCTTTTGGTTTTGTAATTGCTTCCCAATATGTGAGGAATGTCAGGTTAATTGGAAATACAGATAGTATCTTTTCATAATGAAAAATACATGATATTTCTACTACTAAGCTTGAAAGTCGTTCTTTATATTTACCAAATACCTATGAAAAATGATAGATATTAAGAAAAACTATTAATTGGAATCCCAAGATCATTTTTATTTCGATTCTTTTCTACGTCAACATTCTCTGCGTAGGTGTTTCCTTTCTATAGGAAAGCTTCCAAACTCATAGTGGTCATGCTAGATTACGTGTATAAACAAAATATAGGTACCCAAAATCACCTTGTTACGTAACCTAAAATTAAAACTTCTAGAGATAAAATATAACCTAACAGATTTACTATAATTATATTATATAATTAATCTTAATTATTCATACAACTTCATATGAAAATCCAATTATAAAATCAGGTTTCTGTTAAGCAACCTAATATATCTCATATCAAAGTGGAAAATTTAATTCTTCTCATTTTGCTCTTAAGAATCTGTCAGATTTTTTGCAAAATAAGGTTTCATAATATTTATACTCGGTAGATTCCTTTCAAATTTCCAAATGAAAGAATTTATTTGAGTCATATCATTGAATTTATTACACCCTCTACGACTATTATTATAATAATTTTATATTTTCACAAAAGGGAATGCTTAAAAGTGTAATTTTAGTTTGTCAAAAAGTTACTTAAATGTTTTACGTAAATTTTTGACTTGTAAATAATACTTATGTACCAATAAACAAACACCAGTACTTTTTCTCTTCATATTTTACTTTTTCTTTTTATCTTTTACCCTATTTTTAGCCCTAGGTAGATAGATATACCTTCACTTAAGTTTATGCCCACAGATATGTAAATAAACTCATTTATTAATAAGTAAGGTGAATACTGATATTAATAAACTTTATATTGTGGTTAGATGTTACATTTTACAATTTAAGGTTAAAACTTCAAGGCAAAATGTTGAAGAATTTCAAAGTAGGTACTTTAATAATTTTACAACGTCAGGTATAATTTATAAAAAGATAGTTTTATAACGATGTTTGCTTTATACTCGACGAATTTTGTAATATATGAGCCGTTGCTTACAAACCTTAGGAACTATAAACTAGAGACCTTTAACACAAAATCGGACCTGCTCGTGGGTCAAGCTCAAGCAGAGCGGGCTTGATCGGCTGTTGGATAATGATAAGTACGTCAAATATATAAAGAAAAAAGGAAATTATTTTAATTTTGGCATAAACAGCTGGCAACTCAACCAATGCGTGAACTGTAGCGCGGTTCTGCATGAGCGGCGGTGTCTTCTTACCATATAGGAGACCCAACTGCTGCGTTTTCCGCTATATCATAAAAAATAGGATTTATGTATGCCGTTACGTAACATCCTTTCTACTTATTATTATATTTGGATATATTATATTATTATTATATTTTAATTATTATTATATTTGGTAACTTTAAGTTTATAAAAGCGTACGTATTTTAAATGCGATTTTCATAATCTCTTAATTACCATTGAGGCAATAATTACATCAGTAAGTTTTGGTGTTTTTAATCAAAAAGTTTAATTAGTACTGGAAATGTGGTTACATAATTTTGTATTTGTTTTATTGTATAGCGGACAAATTAGCAGGCGGGTCTCCCCTATATAGTAAGAGAACACACCCGCCCATGGACAACTACGCCACAGTCCGCGCATTGGTTGTGTTACCGGGTTTTTACGCCGCTTAAGCGGCACTTTTAAAGGCCTCCGATATTCTCACTCACTCCGAGATATACAGTGCAAGTACCGTTTCGCGCTGAGTATTTTGTTAGGCCGTGGTATCACGTCGGACGAGCCGGCCCTATTAGTGCGTCAGCATATGCTTCAGCATGGCTCACTTCGATTCAATCTGCATAAATTGTAAATATAGTTTTAAAATTCTAGAAAGATTCTATAGCTCTTTCGAGAAATTATTTTATTTTATCAATATAATTTACAGTTTTATAAAGGTACTGTTACGAAAGAATCAATCTTTCAAGAAAAAATTTCAAACTCGTGACGCCACCGGCACCATTATGTATTTTCCTGAAACTTGGAAAAGTTAATAGTTTTCAATAAGGTTAAGCTATCTTCAAACCATTTTATTTGGAGCAAAATTTATTTAAACCAACCAAATATCAATACACATATTCTGTAGAAAATTAAATATTGTAATAAGTTACAGGAACAACTACATAATTAATCATAATAGATGTTCGGCTGAAAAGTTAGTTATACCTGTTTTCCAATTTGAATAGACATGGGTACTTGCCTTGGCCTTGGTACATATACACTTTATTACAATATAAAAAATACCATCATAATAGTTGAATATTTTATCTCGATAAGAATTTATATTTTGACGTAATTCGAATAACTAGGCGGGCATCAAATAAACAAAGGTATAATTAATAATTTTTGCTCATTATATTTGTGCCTTGTTTCCGTTCAGATCGTTTGTATTCCTTTCAGTTAGTTATAATTATTCGATGTGTTGTACTACAGACGTGCTCAAGTTTGTAACAAACTGCGTAAAGCCTCGAACAATTAAAACTTCGTTGATCGAAACTCATCATTCAGCAATGTTGCCTAAACGAGACTAAACGTATATTGATGGCTTGTATATTTATTTATTATTTATTCATAAAGTGTCTGCTTAGAGTAGAGTTTATATATGGTTTTTAGTATTCCATTAAACACTGTATCAATTATAGTATAGGTATATGATTTGTAGCTTAAAATAAAGTGTTGCGTATGTCTTCTTAATATTAAAGATTCCTCTAATCGGATATAAAAATTTCGAATGTCTCGTGTGTGGTATAGAAGGGATTGGAGTACTTACTGATGGTCGACTGTGAGTGCTCGCCTGGGAGGCGGCGCCAAGGCGACTGGCCACGCGGCCTGCACCAAAGACTCCCTTACAAATTGCTCCCACGACGGGGAAGTTCCTGAAAAAATAGAATTCCATTTTAGAAGGACAGTATTCATTCACTACATATCCTATTTTAGTATTTTCTACATATCATCATCATCATCATCTCAGCCGTAAGACGTCCACTGCAGGACATAGGCCTCCCCTTTTGGACATGTTGACATGGGTTGTAATGTAAATCGATATGTTTTTAAATATTTACTACAATCTTATCTAAGTATTTACTTGTAAAGAAAATTGTAATATGAATAAATATATAAATAAGTCGTTCATAATTTAAAGATATTAATTTCTCTTTCCTTCCTTAGACTAGTGGATTAAATAACCCCTGATATAAAATTTAAATACATCAAATTCCCAAAGTTACTACTTAAAATATTACAAAATAATTTATGCGCGATCTCGACTCTAATCTCTTGGCTCACCGGAATAGAAATTCATTTTCATATCTTTATTTTAATTTTCCATCTTAAGAAATTATAATTCCGGCCAAATATATCGCAAAAAATTACGCACAACTAGAGATTTGTCTCATTTAACCTGCTTAATGTTTTGAGCTAAAGATAATTTCCAATTTTAATGCCGGTAGTTCTAAAAGTAAATTATACTTTGAAATCAGACTACCGTTTGTCTTATCAAAGTTTAACACATGACTAATGAGAAAAATATTATTAATGAATAAAGAAAGGTTAAACCATAGTTTCATTTAAGTTAACTTATGTGCGTTGCTTTCTAAGAGGTGTAGCAAATTTTTAAATTGCTCTTCAAAATGTGAATAAGCACAAACGTGCGATCAATTCAGGATTGTCTTTTTGTGAACGTTGTATGAAACCAATATTTTTATGAAAATTGAGAAGGAAAATAACATTTCTAGTAGAAATCAATCATAAAAACATTTTTCAAAGTTGTTAACTGTTTATAAGTCCATTTTATTTTATCATTACATTCAAAGAATCAGTAATTATTTCACATACCTGAATTTATGTAGCATTAATATCTGTGTTCTTAATTTTAATAAAACCTCATTTTCAGCCATTGTTCAAATAAACACCTACATTGTAACTTGCACAATACCATTGAAACAACAGCTGATGAATGTTAATAAGTTCTCGAATAAAATATCTTTACTTATGTATGTTTTATCAATCTTTGTATTTATAATACCCGCCTATTGAGAGCCTCATAGCTAAATGGTTTTATAAGTCTACCATGAAGCAAGAGATATCGGGTTCGAATTCCGGTCTGGACAATTATAAATTATATTTTTATTTATAGGTCTCTGGAAGGGCTTGACTGTGGCCGGGCGAGTGTCTTTATACTGTCGCATCTGTGGGAGAGCCATGGTGAAGTATAAGCTAACTCACTAGTGGGCCGGCTCGTCCGAAGTGATACCAGGGGCTCATAGAATTCTCAGCGTGAAATAGTACTTGTACTTGAAACGGTACTTGTACTGTGTTTCGCAGAGTGAGTGAGGATATTTTTAAGGGCTTCTCCCTTAAAAATGCCGCTGAAGCGGCGTAAAAAGCAGGCAATACAAGCAATGCGCGGACCGTGGCGCGGTTGTCCATGGGCGGCGGTGTTCTCTTGACCATAAAAAAACCTATGTGTAGTGCAGATATAATATATTATTATGAAAACTCACTTGCATTAAAAGCAATTCTTTCCAACTTCGTATAATATAAAACCTTTTTTTGTTCTTAAATTATACTTCATCCTCATATTACTATTACATTTATTTACTATTTTGATATATTTGTTTGTGCTTTGCATGTGGGTCACGCGTGTAACTGAAGCTCCACGAAGGTTTATTTAGTACCGTGTCAATATTTAAAATTTATTAAATTAAAAATGTAAAATGTAGGACGCTATTATGACTTTTGAAAATATCATAACCTGGATTTGTTGACTTTCTGTGTGATTTCTAAACACCTGTTTTTTGAATTTGTTGTCAATGTATTTTTTTAAAGTCGGCTGGGTAATCTGTTAATTTTTTCTTGTATTTAATGGCAACAAAACACTAATTCGTGATTTTATGATAAAATAAAAATGTAACAACTTATAATTAGATATCGCATTACCATTAGTTATATGAAAATATGAATTATATACAAGCACGCACAGTAATTTAATATTGTTAAAGGTTATTTTCGACTACTGATACTAATAACTGACTAGGTAATATTCCATTTCTATGAATACTATACACATATTTTTTTAATGACACGTTTTAAGTATTCTAATGAGAACAGTGAAGAAATTAAAAATGATTAGTTGTTACTTAATTATATACCAAATAATGTAATAAAAAGTACAATATCTATTCAGTTTTGATAGTCGAAACGACTTTCAATACACATTGGTATGAACTTCAGTAATCATAGGTTTTTAATATTTAGAGTTTTCACTTGGCATATGTTAGGTAAAACTACCTCTAAAAGTAATTTTGTTACAAATTTTCCCTGAATATTGTCTTCAATTAAAGCAATTAGGCGTAGTTACAAAATAAAACAATATAATTTAAATTTTTTGGTTATCATTTTAGTCATCTTTAACAAAATGTGTAACTCGATAATAAATTAAATCACCTGGTAAGAAGCAAGAGGAAATTTTCGTATGTTTATAAAGAGATGTTAGCTTTTAGTAATTCATTATTCATGTACTTTGTTAGTA
Organism: Delias oraia; assembly: GCA_018230265.1. Classification (NCBI taxonomy): domain Eukaryota; kingdom Metazoa; phylum Arthropoda; class Insecta; order Lepidoptera; family Pieridae; genus Delias; species Delias oraia. The sequence goes on from DWCF01004379.1 coordinate 8,574, forward strand.
ACAAGTTTTAAGAGTTTTAAACATTCGCTTTAGTTTGAGTGAAAACTGCAAAGTAAAAGTACTACGTAACATCTCCCGGAATTATTAAAAAATTCAATGATAGATGCAAACAATCATACTAAAAGCTAATCCATTATTTATATTTTAAGTACACTCTGTTTTAGTTATGGCGTTTTTTGATAATTTATTTATATAATCCTAAAAAGATACGAATTCATTATACATTTAAAAAACAAGCAAAGAGTTTTCTTTTCAAAAAGGTACCAGTTATTATAGGGAAAAAATAATAATGTTGTACCGTATTGTTTTAATTTTTACAGACAAGTGATGCAGCTTAAAATCGGAGCAAAAGGTTCAACTCACTACCATTATATTGCTTAGCTTTGTTTTCCTTTATACTGAATACAAATTTCGTATTTTGTAACAAAGTCACGAAATCGCAGTCAATAGAGGATTGGGATAGTTTGTAAATGAATGCTTGAAATTGGAAGCGCACGTGCCAAAGGAGTTCTCTCGTTACCGTGTCGAACTTAAAAATTACATGAAACATACATACTACAAAACAATATACAGACGATTACACGTGTTTATTTCAAAAATATAAATATATAAACATGGGAGATCCATGATGAAGCATATGCCAATGCACTAATCGGTCCAGCTCGTCCAAAGTGATACCACGGCCTCACAGAATACTTAACCTGAAATAATATTTGTACTTGTAACGGTGCATCGACTATATTTCTCTAAGTGAGTGAGGATATTAAAGGCCATTAAAAATGCCACTTAAATGGCGTAAAAAGCCAGCAACAGAACCAATGCGCGGACCGCTGTACATGGGCGGCTGCGTTCTCTTACCATAACGAAAATCCACTTGCTGCGTTGTCCGCTATACCATTAAATACACTGATTAAAAATACAAATGCAAACCCAACTAGGTAAGGAAATACTTGCGCCCTTTTTCTTTAGATTATATTATATAGAACAGCGCTAAGAAACGTTGATTGAAGTAAAATAGCTATTAAAGTACATGTTTATTTATTTTAATATGTTTCGATTAACTATCATATTAAATTACTAGGTTTGCGGTTTCATTAAAGGTTGCGTGCGGTTTATACGTTAGCCCAACTCATTTATACTTACTCGTACATACCTACTACGCCCTGTCTGAATTTAAAAATTACGGGGGAAGTAAGTAAAATTTTATAATTTCAACAGACCCAATGATTTGGATAAAATATTTGACATAAAGTACGAAAATAAGAGTCTCATACTCATTATATTTATATGCTGTATGTAAACGTCATAAAGGCAACTGTTCTGTTTCAAAAGAAAAATTGTGTTTTAAATTACCTTACTTCTGTTTTTGAAACTTTTAATAAAGTAGAATTTATGTTCTAAAATCAGTCAGGAATTTTAAAGTTTAATGAATTCACATCCTGCGAGGCCTCTTTTTGCGGTTCAGCATAATTTCCTTGGAAACGAATTTGTTGAGTAGACACAGCAGCTTATTCACAGTTGCTTATCTATGAGAGCATGATGGATTATCTGATCAGGTATACGCACTTTCACTACACCTATCTTTACTCGGTTTTCGTATCTTCTAATGAATTGTAGAATGAATGAATTGTACAACTGGTAGTTTTTTGCATTTGTTACATTCTTTACAGACATGATATGATTTTCGTTAGTGTAAATACAGCTTTGAGAGCCTCGTAGCTTATTGGTTTTAAAAGTGTACCACAAAGGGAGAGAGAGGTATCAGGTTTGAATTCCGGTCCGGATAATTATAATTTAGTTTACAATTTATTTGGTCTCCGAATGGGCTTGTCAGTGGCGGGCGAGATTTTTAATACAGTCGCAGCGATGGGAGAGCCATTCTGAGGCATATGCTGACGCACAAATTGGGCGGACTCGTCCGAAGTGATACAACAGGCTCACAGAATACTCAGCGGGAATCAGTACTTCTAATGTGTTTCCCAGAGTGAGTGAGGATATCAGAGGCCCTTAAAGGTCGCTTAAGCGTCGTAAAAAGCCGGTAACACAACTAATGACCGGACTATTATAGGGTTGTTCATTAGCTGCGATGTTCTCTTACCACATAAGAGACCCACCTGCTCCGTTGCTCGTTATAGAATTAAAAAATGAATGAATACATTATACCATGCGTGTATAAAAGTAGGCAACCCTTTTAGGTACCAACAATAAAGATCCCCCGGGAATGCTATCGCCTGTCATGATACTCTGCATCACGATTACCCTCGTCAAGACACATAATGTATGTCTAATATATACAGGCTATATAAAATTGTTCTATTACCCTACTAAATTATTTTACGTAAACATAAATGTTATGTGATTCTAAAGTACCTTCTGTTTTGTATCTTCATTGAACAGTAGTAACAGTAGTAAGAAACGACAATGGGCCGACGATATTCATCGCGTTATAAATGTCGAAACTATTTCATATATAATTACTAAAATTATATTAAAACATTAGTAAATTCCCTACAAATATTATTCATGAACATGCCTAGGTAAATCTGTGGAAAGTTATTAAATAATTCATTATCGACGACGCGATTGTGGCCCCGTTCGCAAAGAGAATCTCACAAACAAGACCTTGTATTTTATTACGTCAACGATAACTTTACTACGATAACTATAACTTTACGTTCTTGATAGGTTTTTAAACCGTAAACATAAATAGTAGTCGTCTGAGTTTCTTCGAAGCTGTAACTCTGCATTTTTCAAGCACTATAGTTCCTAGACGCCAACGAAAAATAGGTACTCTATGTCACGCTCGACTCTCCAACAAAATTTTACCCATTCACGAATTCTAATGCTATCAAATGTTTTAAAACACTCTTTTCATATTCTGACTGCACTTTCTTCCTACGTTTAAATATGCGTGCTCAGGTGCGGAGGATAATCCTAAAATAACTACAATATAATTAAATTCAAAGTAAAATTTGTTATGTAAAATTTTAAAATACAAATTCGATAAATTTTATTTCGGTAAATCACTTAAGATTTAGTTGTCTAAGTAAGCTTTGAAAACAATCTTGTCATTCAAAAATATACATTATGAAAAGACTGCGGAAAGCATGACAAAGTATCATATTACAGTACACCTGATTCTCAAGTAACAAGTACTTACTTGATTTTAATGATAATGACGGTTGGCTCGTTTCTTTTGTTATAGCGGACAACGAATCATGTGCATCTCTTATATAGTAAGAGAAAACCACCACCCATGGAAAACTACGCCATATTTCGCGCTTTTGTTGTGTTACCGGTTTTTTACGCCGGTTAAGCGGCAAGTTTAAGGCCCTCCGATATATCACTCACTCAGCGAAACAGTAGAAAATAGAGAACCTTTTCAAAACTACCATTTCACACTGAGTATTCCGTGAGCCGGTGGTATCAGTTCGGATGAGCCGGCCCAATTAGTGCGTCAGCATATGTCACATGGCTCTCCCACGGGTAGCCTTACAATTGAGTTTTTCTCTCGTTTTGTTGCACTTACTTTAAGTAAGTATAAGTGAAGCAAAGAAAATCAATCATAATACATTCGCCGTCTCTCTAAATAAAATTAATAATTAATGTTAAATATAAGTTTAATAAGAAGTTTTAAGTACCAAACTCATAATATTTGAGTAATTAACATTAAAATATATGTAACAATAAACAAGAAAAGTTATAATTGAACATTCGGTAGAGTAAGGTAGGTAAGAAAAATGCTAATTCAATAATAAAATTCTTAATATTGTTACATTTAATATTAACGTGTAAATGAATTTCCTTCAGCATTTTCTGAACAACCCAAAAGGCCATTTAATATTTTCTCTCTATGTATGTTCATATATATTTATTCATTCATTATATATATTTTCTTTTTCTGTATGTTCTAAATTATAAAAAAAATTGATCTTGTTGCGGGCATCTATGAATTGATGGTATTTTATGACTAACATTTAAATGTTCTTAACCTAGCTGACAAGGAAAGGCACCACCATAGGAAAGTTTAATTAGTCTTTACCAAGCGTACCTCCAGACTTTCTTTAAACTCGTGTTCAATGCAAGACTTCTGAGAGAACATTATATCCGTCAAATTCTTGCCATTTTTCCTTTGTTCTACATTTCAACGTTCATTTTTCACTCAGATGGAACGGTTATTTTAGTATATTGCGTGTTGGTAGCTATAAATATGAGTTATGAGGGTAACATTTAATATTTAGGTGTCATTTCAAAGGGTTATTTCACACGTTAAAAAGGAAATTACCCCCTACAACTATTGTGAAAAAAATACATTATAGATACTGTTGATAAAAATGGAATAATTAAAAATTCACGTCGAACTGATAATTTCTTATTCGACATTTTTGAAAGGGGTTGAAAAGTACAAAACTTTAACATTTTTTGTGATTTATATGGTTTACGCAAGTATTATTATGCTAGTATTATGAAAAATCACTGCAAAATTTTAAAATGAAAATTATATTTTTATAATAAATATGCATTACAGCATTAGGTATATAAAAAAAGAAGTCACGCTTGGTTTTATGGAACGAACATAGATCACAATACTATTGAGCAATAAAAACTTGATGTCAAAGCGAAAAATGGTGAGTTTAATACAAATTAATGTTTAAATAGTCTCCTATGGCAGAGCCATGCTGAACATGTGACGCAATAATTGGGCCGGCTGGTCCTAAGCGATACCACGGACTCACAGAATACTCAGCGTGGTACGGTACTTATACTGTTACTAGAGATTGAGGTTATTGGAGGCCCTTGAAATTGTACCTCTTAAGCGGCGTTTTTCTGTCCGCGGACTGTAGCGAGGTTGTTCTCTTACCATATAGGTGACCGACTTGCCCGCTATACCATAAAAATAAGATTGGCATCTAAATACTTAGATCTGACCTTCGTTTAAAATTACTCGCTTACCTTTTTTCATCCCAGAATCCCTTAGCTATGTAGATTAGTTCCGGGTCTTTACATAACGTTGAAAACTCTATTCAATTCTATTTAAGCTTTAGAAATGAAACAAGCAAACCTAAAAATTAAACGAATTTGACTTAGGCTTTCTTGACTACTGCTTGAGGTTGAACAAAGATTAATTAATTTTAAGTATAATTATGAATGATGTTGGTAAGCTTGAATAATAAAGCGTTTTATTAATATTCCAAACAAAGGAAGTCAAAATAATAACTTATTGTTGATTTAATAAAAAAGTTTTATAAATATAAATATACCCGATTTAAAAGATGTCAGAAAATATAATAGTAAATCTTCAGTTTCATTAATATCTGTTAGGGTCAGCAATCGAAGTGAAACGTTGAAAGAACGTAAAAATAATAGACCAGTTTTCTTGGCATAACGAGTTGAGATCGTAATATCTTGTTTTTCTTACTTAATTAATATTTCTCCATTCTGTTGAATTTCGGCAAACATTAAAAATAGACCTTTATTTTATTATAAAGGATACAATAACTAGAAGCATAAAATGATGAAATAGGCAATTTTTTCTTGAATATTATATACGAATATTATAGTCGAAACAAGATTTTTCCAGAGATCTTTTTAACAAAATTCTTAGTTCAGGGCAAAGGATAGCTTTATATAAATCGGTAGTATTTTGAAAACCAACTGAATACTCTTGGGTTTATATATTCATTATTTGTAGTATGTCGATTGTGGTGTAGTATGGAATAATATGCTCAAATGAATAAAAATACTACTCCTTTTCCTTGTAATATCTTATTTTTGGGTTGAATAACTCATAAAATAATATATTGATAAGAAATAAATGTCACATATCGTTGGGGGGTGCAGGTCGCCTCAGACGAGGTTGCATGGAGTTCCATAGGGGAGGCCCATGTCCAGCAGTGGACGTCTTACGAATGAAATTATGACGATGAAGTGTCACAATTTTGTGATCACAATGAAATCGTCACAAAATAGAAAATAAAATATTTTTTCGGGGTAACCTCATCTTTCCTATACTTAAGTTTTTTTAACACAATCATTTATTAATATAAAAAAATATCATATATTAATTTTCTTACACAGCATGTTCATTGTAAATGATTACTATATTGAAAGCAGTACATATAGTTTGAGAGGGAACAGAGAAAATAATCTAAATACTGTAAAACTATCGAAATAATCTTAAAAATTACTAAAGGCCACCTTTACCATCCTTAATACGCTTACAAAGTTGTAAATGTATGTTTATAATTTACTAATTGCTTAAACATAACTACAATATGGAACACAGACAACAGACTCCATTAATGCTATTTTATTATAATCATTACTGTACACATTATTATTCTAACGCTTGAGATGCTGTCATATGAAACGCAAAATATACAATATGTGTATCTTATTATATATCTTTTAGAATAACAAAATATAGGCTTTAAATAAATGATGACATAAAACCAACACACAAATAAAGGTATAACTTTGGTCTATTTTATTGCTGGCGGCTGCTGGTTTCAATGTTGGGGTTTCTTTTATGTTCCCGAGGGATCTCATTGATTTGTTGTAGATTATTTATAAAATAAATTTCAGAACGGAGGTATTATTGTTGAAATGATTCATCTTTTACCTTCTCATTCATACTAAAAACACTTTTTGTTTTTTTATAGTATAGCAGAAAACGGAGCAGGTGGGTCTCCTATATGGTAAGAGAACACCGCCGCACTGAGATAACCGCGCCACATTCCGCGCATTGGTTGTGTTGTCGGCTTTTTACGCCGTTGAAGCGGCATTTTAAAGGGCCTTCGATATCATCACTCACTCAGCGAAACACAATACAATACCGTTTCAAGTTGAGCATTCTGTGAGCCTTCTTCTTATCGGACACGCCGGCCCATTTAGTGCATCCGCATATGCTTCAGCACGGCTCTCCCACGGAAGATTTAATCAAATTGAGGTGATACCTCCACTTATGTGAATATGTAAAAGAAATACTACCTAGGAAAGTGCATAAATTTTAATACAATCCAATGAACTGTCTTTTTATTTTTTATAACATTAAAAAAATTTTAATGTTTAAGTTTCTTTCAGTTTCATCTTTCTCATCGCAGAATAGAAGTTCGAAAACTTGTTTTAAACTTATAAATCCGTGATAAGTAAGTGGCATACTCGTGAAATTCTAGATAACTTACTAAACTCTCTGCAATATAATATCTCAATGAGTTGAATTCTCTTGCGATTGTTTATCATCTAGAAAGTCCTAATTGCGTCAATGTTATGTCATTGTTGTGAATGTAATGTAAAAAGATTAATCACAATATAAGCTGAATGACAATTTTTGTGAACAATATTTTCAAACAACAAAACCTAATTTGCCAAACACAAGCAATGCCTATGCTCTTTACATTGTTACTTTAGCTTTACATCGAAAGATAATATTTCTGAGGTCGAGTAATAAAAACTTTCTCAGCCCAACTTCTTGACAAAGGAGACAAGAAATTAATTATCCGAATAATGGCCGGGGTCAAAGTTTCCTAAAAGCGTTGTTGTTTGAGTCATCCGGTGAAACGAGCAATTACATACTACCGTAGCAACAGTGCGTTTTCAGAGACATTTTGTATCAAACAAACAAAAAGTCAATTTGCTTAATTTTACATGGCTTACCATTTATTTATTCGAAGAAGAAATTAATAGGTGTTGGTCAGTAATTAATGAAAATATGATTTATTGTCACATTGTCGAGGAGTTTTATTAATATGACGTGATTAAAATTTTATTTGTGTAACATGAACCAATCTCTCACCGGCTGATTCAGTTATATATCAAAATAGATTACTAAACTTATACTCGATAATACTGAGATAAAGTTAATTGTTTCTATTGCTTTTTTATTGTTTAAGTTTCAGAATACTTTTTGCTTACGATAATACTATACAGAATTAAAATCGTATATTACACAAATTGTCCGTGTGGTTACCGGATCAGAATAGTACCATTCCCAGTCTTCCTAATGGGATGTCGTAGGAGGCGACTAAAGGACACTTCACCGGAGGGTGGGCAGCAGCGCCCTTTCGAGTACAGCAGATGTTCTGCGATCACCA